>LR751377.1:32373-111505 GCA_902729485.2 Mus minutoides | reverse complement strand
ATATATATATATATATATATATATATATATATATATATATATATATATATTATATATTATATATATATCTCACATATATAGTATTATATATAATATATATTTATAAATATATATACATGTGTATTTCATATGCTTTATATCTATTGCATATGTTACATCTCTATCTATCTATCTATCTATCTACACATATAACATACATACATACATACATACATACATACATACATACATACAACAAGCAAATAGGTCTTAGGTTTCCGGCATCTATGATTTAGTTCACTTTAGTCAGTAAGCATATTGCTGCTCTTTTCCTGGTATCCAACACTATACTTTTAAGTCATGTTCAAGAAGGAAGAGGAAAGGTTCTTAGTACCTGCCAAAATAGCACATTTAAATCACAAACACAGTACTTATCATGAGGAAGTTTCCCTCTATTGAAAGCAGAAAGGCGACTTTTAGCCACAGTGATTCTGTGGTGCCCTTTCTTTAATTGCAGTTTTTGTGTTGATTCTTTCTTCCTATGGTTGGTTGGTTTTGTATCACTGCGGTACTTGAATGTATTTGGTCCTATTTTCTTCAACTTAGGCATTTTGGTTTTCTTCTGTTTTTGTTTGTTGTTTTGGTTTTTCATGAATAAGTAATAGCAATTTGAACGACTTCTCCCACAAGAACTTAGTAGGTTCTATTTCTTTAGGAGATACATTCATACTGTTAGAATCATTGTTTTATTTCGTTACCTACCCCCCAAAAAAACTCATTGCATTAAAAAAAAAAGGATAGATTTGTTTCTCTCACTTATGTCCTTCAAAAATCACTGCTGCTCAAATATTTTGATGCTTCCAGACTGTTGAAGAGAATTACTGGTCAAACAATTGTTGAAAAGAAAGTGTCCTCAGCTGTCTATTTATATCCAGTATTGATCATGATATTTCAAGCTCTTCTTGAAAGAAGTGTTTTTACATTTATTTGTTTATTATTGAAGTAGGTACTCTCAATTTACACAAGTTTATATGGAATTTTCGATATAGCCATGTTTGGTATCTCTATCAAGATGGTCTTCTCCAAATATATGAATTTTGTGTCATATAATTTCCAACATCTGAAGACAGGAAAAAGTGTGTTTTATTTATAAAAACCCACCATATTTTCCTTGTAAAAATGTGCAGCAATAAGGAGGGTATACCTTTCCATCATATTTTAAACCTCCTCAGCACAATGTTCTGTCTTTAAAGCTTATATGTTTCACAGAGTAGATAATGATATTCTTCAGTACCCTATGTCTCATTTCTGTCTCATTTTACTTAAGTGATACTCAGTTGGTTTCCGATTATGTCAATCAATCAAAATGGTGCAGAGTATGGACTGCATCTTTTGGAGCTGAGACTGAAGGAAGGACCATCCTCACTCACCATGAGTGAGGACCATACATTGAAGTTATACAATGTATATTGAAATGTGAAAGAATAGAAGTAATTTTATAGTGTGTTAGTTATATAACATTTATTAATGTAGACTTTGTCAAGAATATCATAGAAGTTGCTTAGAGCAGAATAAGCTGCAGTGGCTGTAGGATGTATTTGTTCTTAAAATTGTGATCTTTTGAATTTGAAGAAAAGAAATAGTTGCCCAGAATCAGGCAGTTCTGCTATTTCATTGCTTGTGTGCAATACAGTTTTGTCATAGTATCTCATATTGTTAAAGTGAATTTACTCTCAATACTCAAAGTATATTCAATAGTCTCTCTCTCTCTCTCTCTCTCTCTCTCTCTCTTTCTCTCTCTCTCTCTCTCTCTCTCTCTCTCTCTCTCTCTCTCTCCTCTCTCTCTCAGCACTAGTTGATTTCAAGGTTATATTCATGTCCTTGTCCTTAGTAATTTTCTAATTTTCCAAATGATGTCTTTCTTCTGTATTCTTTCCAGTCTGATTGTGCTTGTGCTACAGCAATAGTGAATAAACAGATTCAAAGTGATGGTGAAGGAGGGAGGCATGACTTACTCTATATTCAAAATAACCACCATTGAGAAAGCATAAAAGGAAATAAGAGCTAGCCATTTAAAGTAGTTAATGCACTGGAGCACCTAACAAAGTTGTTAAGATAAGCAAAGCAAAGCACCCTGTGTGTTGGAAGGAAGGCAAGGAGCCTTCATATGCTTTCTCAATGGTGGTTAGTTCCAACAAAATGAATAGGAAATGCCATTGGGAAGATAAAAATTGAAATATCATGCAGTTTGTCCCAAGTTGCCTCCTACTATTCTTCTTTAACACCGAAAGCTTTTTCTCCTATGAAATTTCTTGAGTCCAGACATAAGGTCATCCCATTAGAACTTGGTTCTTATCACTTCTTCTTAAGGACTTTGCTTGCTTGTTTGTTTTTCTAAGTCAGTGGCTTACTATGTAACCCTGGCTTGTATGAAAGTAGCTACATACATAAGTCTGACCTGTCTCACTCTCATGAATTTTAGGATTAAATGTGTGCACCACAAAGCAACAAATAATACATGCTAGTGAGGATGGATGTAAATACAACTCTTTCACATGGATGGAAGGAACATTTATCAGGAGAGCTGTTATGGAAAACTGTATGGACTCTCCTCAAAAGAAAGAAACACACAAAAATAAAAGATCCACAAAGTCACCCTGCTACTGGATATAAACACAAGGGAATTTGTCACATCAAAGAGATACTTGCAATGCTACTTTTGAAGAAGTCCCATTCATCATAGCCTAGATATGGAGTAAAACTTGATGTCCTTCAAGGATGGAGTGACAAGGAAAATGTATGATATAAACAGGTAATTATCATTCAACTATAAATAAATACACTACTCTCAGCTGCAGTAAAGTGTACGGACCTACAGGACCTGGCATATATTACAAATTTGTCAGGCATTATAAAAGCCAAGCTACAGTCTGTAAATACAAAGAAATTATATGGATATGGGGAAACCAAGAAACTTAATGAGATCAGAAAATTTTGCCTAATATCCTACATTTTCCAGTATAGTTTATTAAATATATAACAGTAGTTTTAATTAATATACTTAGTAAAGGAAAAACAGAAGCAATGGGGGAGATATAGAGATGATCTGATGAAGGAAGGCAGAAAACAGTAACTCTAAAACATTTGTCCTGAGCTCCTAGCAAGATGGAATTGTTTCAACAGAGATAGTGACTGAATGGTGAAATGTGTGTAAATGGAACAATTTATATTTTGGGAAATGTTAGTTAATCTCTTTCAAAAAGACACAAGATCTCATAGGTATAGCTTCCTGAAATGTAAACTGAAGAGATAATAGATATTTGTGAAAAAAATTTATGTGAAAATTTTATGACTTCTTCAGTGAGGAGCAAGGTCATTATCAGAAACTGAGGATGAGAAAATAGAAGAGTTAAGGAGAAAAACCTAAAATAAGGAAGCAGTTTTTGTTTTAACCTGAATATCTTATTTCACTCAACATTGTTATCCTTTTTAAATATTATAAATATTAAAAATTATCTATATGCTTTACATTTCACCTTCAAAAATCTGTGGTGCATTTTACAGTCTACATAGCAATTTGGACAGTTTCATTTTAGTGAATATGTTTTCTTAAATGTGTATATGGTATGGATATGGGTATGTGTGTGTGTGTGTGTGTGTGTGTGTGTGTACATGCACATGCACACATGAGCATATATGGAGGCCAGAATAAAACTTGTGGGAGCTTTGTCTATCATACCATGTAGTTTAGAGGGAAGAAACAACCTGAGTAGGTTGTCTGGCATGTCAGTGGATTTTCCTCCTGAACCATTTCACCAACCCTATCTACATTTTTGTCAAACCATCTTTCTAAAGGTTTAATTATGGTTTAATTTACTTGGCTAAACATAATTCACATCATTGATATTGCCTATAGGGGAGTAGAGGAGGACAAACAAAAGTAGGAAACTCAGTAGACATTAAATTTTGTTAATGTTCCCAGAAGTACTCTTTACAGATCACAATTTATCTATTGGATTTTAAAGTCTACCTACAGAATTATTAAACCAAATGCACTCCAGGAATCATTCACTTCTCAGTTTTAAAGGGATTGGCAAGTAAAGAATATACCTCTGATAAGGGATTTTAGCTATATATCTAAAGTACATCTTTTAGTAAAAACAATTCAAGCTTTACAAAAAGAAAAAAAAAATCCAATCTCATATAACTCCCAAATAGGAAATGGCTGGTATAAATAATCCTTGGAATTAAAATACAATTACATCATTTTCCCTTTTCCATATTTTCCCTCTAATACTTCTCATACAAAACTCATCCCTTGCACTTTTAAATCCATGTCTACTTTTTCTTTCATTATTACACTGTTTTCAAGAATAAACAGTATGTTTGAACTTGGGAAGCAAATTACAGATCAATGAACTGTATTAGTCCTCTTTTTGAAAGTAGAGAATCCTATTACCAGCGCTTGGGAGTTATGTCACTCAATTGCAGAATAATAAAAGGGAATAGTTTGGCATTGGTGTGGATTTAATATGAAAACAAGTAATTTAATATAGTGATAGTAAATGGATATATTTATGAATAACTCAAAATAAAAATAAGTAGGAAAACTATTTTAAGTTTGAAGATCCATGTGAAAACTAAAGATGTTATATGAAATTTAACTAATGGCTATAAGATATATATGTTTTTGATTTAGTATAAAGTTATAATATTGTACTCAGAAGAGAGGTGTCACCACAGAGAAGTAATACTGTAAGGCAGAGTAGATTTAAAAGANTGTATCTGGAGAAGGATTTGTGAAATTCTGACTTTTTTCTGTGGCAAGATTTCTGTAGACTTGTATGACTGGTAAGAATTAAGACTAGAGTAAGAAATGAATACTAAAATGGAAAAAATGATAAACTTCAGTAATAATAATAAATATGAGAATTGGGAGCAGTGGATAATCATAATGAACTATTTAGAATTCAGATTGGAGAATTTGAAGGAGAAAAAGAAAAAAGAATTTTCTAAGGTAAACAAAAAGGACACCAATTCCTTTTGGCTCTACTAACTTTGAGGCTGAAAGAAAGGAGCATTCTCTCATTTACAGAGCACTGAAAAGAAAAATTACAGTCTCATGAGAAAAGCCAATGATGGAAATTTTAGAGAGGAAACTGAAGACATGAGTGACTCACCTTCACTGGCTGTAGGTTCCCTGAACAAGGAGAGAGCCTATGAGACATTTGTCTTAAACTTTCAGAGTTTCATCTCCAGCAAGATGGTGGCCTTGTTTCGATGTTTAGAGAACTATGAAAACTATGCACTCCTATGGGAACAGATGATACATAAGGTGAAAGAACAAGAAATTCTTGTTCCAGATTCTGCCTATTAGAATTCAGAACATAATTAAAGTGACAGTGAATGCCCAAAGCTTTGTGTGTTTACAGTCAAGACTATTTGGGGGATTTTAAGAAGTGAAATAAATCCATCAAGACATGCCCCCAGTCTCCCAAAATTTGAAAAACCCAAATAAAAACATATTAATATATTGAGGAACAGTTAGTTTTATAATATTAACATTTTAATATACTAAGGTATGATGTTATCTTATGGCTCTATAATTAATATTGAGTCTTCTGGAAAAATATTGTTTGGTTATACTTTATGTGAATATTTATTTTTAAAGTATTAGTATAATAATCAGTTAATTTGTGTGAGATCAGGTAAGGAGAAATACTAATCTTAGATTTTGTTGATATAACATATAAGCTGAAAAAACACTTGACAAAATGAACTTAGTTACAAATTGTACTTGTTCTAACTCATGGAAGTCCTTAGTTTGAATTCTCAAAGCAATCTGTATAACAATATTGTTGTAAAACAAATTAGTATGTTTGCTAAAGAACAAATCTCTCTCAAGTTTAAGTCATCTGTGAAAAATAAATGAGCAAATTATAACTTCTATTAACTAGTCGGAGTAATAATTCTTCTGTAGGACTATTTAAACATTTTTAGAAAAGACAGAAATTCTTCCTTTTGTAGGAAGGTGAGAGCATTCTCTCAAATCTCTAACCCAGGTGAAGATGAAGTTAAGGATAGAGTTCTTATCGTTTTTTTGGCCTAAGAAGCAGAGATGATGAAATTGAAAAGCAAAATTGAAAACACAGATAGTAAACTAACATTATTTCTGAATGGTTACATGTAGAGCATTAACAATTACAGAAAAAAAAAAAAATGCCTTTGGATCAAACATCTGGTCGGATCCTAATTTTATTAACTAAAAAGGAGATGCAGAGGGATGAAATTTTCTATAGCAGGAAGAAATTAGAATTGTGATTTTAGGTATAGATTTTACATGTTAAATTCTCTTAATGTATATTCCTTGCATAGCATAGAGGGATTTAATACATCATTCTTATTTCATAAATTATTATGTTAATTCAATAGGGCTTCATATGTGTACAATGATGATGTGTGCAACATTGCAGACCTCGCTTGGAACCTCAGAGAATTTCTACTTTCTCTATCCTTCCATTCATTGCCAAGATCATGTCCTGTGTTTGTGTGATCAAGGTCCTTCTTTACTTTTTTTTCCCCAACTTTTTCATTAGATCTTTTCTTAATTTACATTTCAATTGCTATCCCGAAAGTCCCCTCCCACTCCCCCCTACTTTACTTTTAACATTCATCTGGAAATTACATTCAAATCCTGGAGACTGCCTATAGTTTCTTACCATAACTCTCCTCACTAGACAGGAATGTTTACATTCAGGCTAACAGCAAGTATCTGATATTTTACCTCTTTTAAACCATTTGTTTGATTAAGCCACAACCTAGGTCATATGAATTTGATTAACCCAAAGAGAGGTACTTATTAACTCCATAGAGGTGATGCCCATCATATTCATAGGCTTTGCCCTCACTCTAGGCAAGGGAATGTATTCAAATTCTAAAGACGTTCTAACCTTCCCAACTACTACTACACTAAAATTTCAAAGTACATAACTAAAGAATTGGATTAATACTATAACTAATAATAATCTGTACTATTTTTATAGGAATAACTAATTATCCAGCCTATATAGAAATAAGTATAAAGTACTTCCTTTTAAACAGAGGAATATTGACCTTTGTATACCTTTCAGTGACAAATAAATATGTGCCATAATATATCATTGTCTTAATCTCTGGCATAAAAAGAACATAAAGGAGGAAAGAAAAATGAATTCATTTAAATTTAATAGACCTGTGTTTTCTTTTACCTGCATATTAATGAATATATGAGATTTTAGCAAATGTACTATAAACACAGGGGGGGAAACATACTTTGAAGGAAAGACAACCATTACCATGAAGAAGCAGAAGTTTTCTTTTCATGTAATCCTGCAGGCTTTTATCAGACTCTGCCAATTGCAGTCTATATGTAGGAATTCTTACAATTCAAGCCATTAACCTTCCGGAGAAACATTAACTCTGCATTAGGTCCATTGTCTTTGCAATGCTCTTTGTGGAAGTCTACGCTTGCTTGCAGGATAAAAAAAACTATTGAATGGACTTGTTATTCATTTGCAGTTCTAACATACATAAGAACCTTGTTTCTCTTCTCAGGAGATCAGGATGAAGCATAAGCTATTTAGCTATGCTCAAAGAGAAACAAAAATATTTAAAGTACCAAATCAGTAATAATGTATTGCTGAAAGAGAGTTTGGCTCAGAATAAAGAAAAGTAATACAAAGGTAATTAGAAAAATAATTTAATAGTTCAAATAGGGGTGATGTGCAATTACATGTACAATTAAATCCAAGGCTATTCTTCACAAAAGAAAAGGAAAATAGCAGGCCCCAAGAACAGATGCTTTGTTTAAAGCATAGTTTGGATTTTCATAATTACTACTTAAGATTCAGATTTTTCTTTCAGAATTATAAGAGCAAATAATCGCTAGTTCCTCTCATTTCTATAATATAGGCTTGATGTACAGTAGTATATTGAATGTAGTCTATCTTAAATGAGCTTAATGAATGGTTTACAATAAAAATTATTCATGAAGTCTCCTATTTAACCCTTTAAGTGAAACTTGAAGATACTTGGATTATTTTCTTTCTAAAACTGAATATATATATGTATATACATATATATATTCAGAGACATTTCAAACAGACAAATCAATTGTAACATGTAAATAATAGACAATTTTGCATAATAAATTAATGCAAGTATTTTAATAATCACTCTTCAACAGAAGAAAATGTTTTTCTAAACAGTGTATTTTAAATCCAAGAAAAGCATAATGTTTTCATATATTATAAATAGCATTGAGTAATTCCTAAAATATCATTTAATAGCTCTCAATCAAGTACAATTTTAGAGCAGAAAATAATTTCTGAAACCTTCTAAAACCATGTTTGTATTTCAGCAGTGTATGAAATAGCATGTAAATTACTGAGTGCTTTTTATTTTTGGGAGAAAAACTTTGCTGATTTAAGATACTACTTTACTCAAGAACAAGTAGATATTTAACACTGTTCACATTTTGAATTCTAAATAGCAAAATTTCATGAAGAAAGTGTCTGTATTTCTGTAAAGCATATCATATATTTTTTGTTAAATTATACCTTTTGGCCTACAATTTAATTATAACTTTGTTGGACAAAATCTTAGACATGATAGTATTTTTCTTGTCAGTACAAATTTAGTATTTAGATTACAATTTTTTTTTTTTGACAATTACTAAAACATAACTATTCACATTAAGATAAATAGTCCTAGTTTGCTGTAACATTGTTTATGTTAGATGTGGGTCAAAAATGGGGTCCTGCATTTGGCGACCACAGGGCTAGGGACACTCATGGAGGGGCACCACACGGCCACCACCAGCCAGTGTCTGGCTGTGGGCTGTGAGAAGCTGCAGGACCCCGCTCCAGAGGTGGTAAAGCTGCAGTCTGAGGTCCCCCAGGGAACCTGCTGGAGTTGGCCCAGTGTTCTCTGTCCTACATGGAGGTCAAGGATGACAGGTTCTAGCTCTTGGACATCCCAGATGCCACCGTATGTGCTGGAAGAGCTGAGAACAGAGTGTGGGCCCGCGTGGGGGTTGGTGTGGTAGGGGGGAAGGGCAGGAAAAGGAGCTCAGGCTGGTTACTGCAGGGAGGAGAGACCTTATCTTGGTTGGATGTGGTTTCCTTTGGCAGCCTTGGCTGGAAAGAGAACAAGGCCTCCAGTGGGATGTTAGATGAGCTGCTTCCTAGGGGAAGAGCTGCTCCATTGTTCCAGCATGGCAAAGCATAGCTGCGACGGGAGCTAGGGGCCCAAGAGACATGGCTGTCCCTTAGGGTCACCGGCATTCAAGGCCTGTTCTCAGCCTTGAACAGGACCAGGCTGTCTGTGCATAGCTCACTGCTCCACACCTAACTTCATAATTCAAAAAGATATTTTAATTTATTAACTTAATTCCCTTCTATAATTAAATTAATTTTTACTTTTAAATCAGCTGGAATTAATAATGTTTGATATAAAGTAGATATTCATGTACCAAGAAGCTCGGTCTAGTTGTAGACCTATTTCTAGCTCCTTGTGAAATCACCACCATGATTTTCATCACCTTACCTTCATACTAGCAGTAAATATGTGTACTCTATCCCCATATTGCAGCATTTATGTCATTTTATTTATTTATATATTATATTGGCCATTTTAACTGGGTTAAGATGAAATCTCAAAAAAAAAAAAAAATTGTATATTTCCATGAGGGCTAGAGAGCTTGAACTTTCTGATGAGCCAGAGACCTGGGAGAGGGAGGCTCCCAGAAGCCCACAGGGGTAACCTTAGCTGAAACTCCAAGTGGATGGGAATATGAAAACTGAAGTAGCCCCCTCCTGTAGCTACACAGGACTTTGAGTGGAAGGAAGGTGACACTAACCTAGCTACAAAATCTATCCTGCCTCTAAGATGTTCAGGAATAATGATGAAACAGAAATTAAGGAATGCCCAATCAATGACTGGTACAACCTGAGACCCACTAGATGGGAGAGAGACAACCATGACACTATAAATGATACTAAGCTATGCTTGTAGACAAGAGCCTAGCATAAATGTCTTCAGAGAGGTTTCATCCAGAAGCTAACAGATACATAGTCTGAAGTCAAACATTAGATATATTTCAGGGAGTCTTGTAGGAATGATGGAGCCAAAGGGTTCAAGGACACCACAGGAGACCTACAGAGAGAACATACCTGGGCACATGGGGACTCACAGAGACTTAACCACCAACCAAAGAGCATGCAGGGGCTGGATCTAGGCCCCCCTACACATCTGTGGCAGAGTTGCAGCTTGGTCTTCATATGGGTCCCCTAATAATTGGAGTAGGAGCTGTTGTTGACTATGTTTTCTGCCTTGAGATCTCCTTCCCTTTGCTGGGCTGCCTAGTATGGCCTCAGTGGGAGAAGATGCATTTAGTCTTGCTATGACTTGATGTGCAGGGGTGGGCTGCTACCTACTGGAATTTTCCACTTTTAGAGAAGGTGAAGAGTAGTAAGGGGATGGGTTTGTGAGAGTGGGATTGGGAAGAGAAGAGGAAGGAGGGGCTATAATTGATATGAAAAGGGAATAAATAAATTAATGAAACTAAAACATAATTTGAGTTTATTGTTAACCAATATTTAGAATGTTACTTCAAAATGTTTTAAAATAGTGTATTGATGAACTAATATATAATTATGTCTTTACTTTTACACTAGCTTGACTCATGTCATCTTTGCCCTGCAATGCAGTACAAAATCAAAATACTTCTACATCATGGTTGTTCTAAGTGCATATGACTTGGTTCAGGANATAATTTGAGTTTATTGTTAACCAATATTTAGAATGTTACTTCAAAATGTTTTAAAATAGTGTATTGATGAACTAATATATAATTATGTCTTTACTTTTACACTAGCTTGACTCATGTCATCTTTGCCCTGCAATGCAGTACAAAATCAAAATACTTCTACATCATGGTTGTTCTAAGTGCATATGACTTGGTTCAGGATGAAACAATCCATGGGGCAGGAACAGTTGTCAATACTCACAGTTTACAGGTGAAATGTCAAATGACTTACAAAGGGTACAATCTTTAAATACTGCAGATGGAAGATTCTGACTTGCGATGTCTGCTCTGGAGGTGGAGCTCATGAACACTATTATATTGTCTGTATTATTGTTCTGCTTATTATCTGAATACCGGTATAGCAGAAAACATTGTGTCATAATTCCAGACTCTAAATCCTGATGCAAACAGCAATATGATTTTTTTTTGTATTCATTCTGACATTTCTTCATATTTATACACATAACAAACTTGTCTGTCTATCTCTTCCTATTTGCATAAATGTTTTCATTTTCTTCATTGTCAGTATCACCTCCACAACATGTATCCATGGTTATTTCTTAAATTTATAATTTAATTAATATAGATAATTAGGGGCAGATAAGTATATATAAACTTTTACTGTCCACCTTTGGCTGTCTTATTTACTACAATATATTGTGGTATATTATTTTAGCATTCAAAAATGTAATGCTGATGATTTAAAAATCCTTATTTTAGTGGAAATAAATGGTTTCATTCAAGAAAACTGACTTATACAGCAATAAGGAACAATCGAAAAATTTACAATTAGATTTCTGAGATATCCCCAATGTATTATTTATTCATTCTCTAGGCAGAATTATATAAGTATAATGAATTACATTTTGGTCCATGTAGCTTTTAGATTCCCATTTATTATAATTCAATTTGATATGAACATTGATTCCTAAACATGTTAGAAATGTTCCAAATAAAATAATTAAAAATTAGAATTAGTTTAATAAAAATATCTTTTTGTGAAACTTCTTATGTGGTAACATTTAAAACTTAGTTTGAAATAGAACTTAATGAAATTCATTTACTATGACAGCTTGATTTAAATATGTATAAAATTCTCTTTTTACAAATTTGCATAACAATTATTATATCCACTTAACCCACTTACAGCAGTTACTTTTACATTGTTCGACTATCAAATATAACTTTTGAATCGGTTATGCATTTCCTACACAGTTAACAACCAGAAAGTGTGACTATTAAAATATTTGGTCATTTAATTCCTGGTAAACTCAGTAATTAATTGTTAAATTATATTTCTTCTTTAATAATAAAAATGCATTTTTGAAAAGTATTTTGTGATGTTTTTACTTTTAAATGCTAAAGTAAAGAAATTAAAAAAAAAACTATTAAATAAATATGGGGAGAAATCTATTATATTACGACCTATTTCTATTTAACCACTTACAATTATAGTAGAAGTTGATCTATTTCAATGAATGATTTTAATATCTGTCCAGGATTGACAATCTTTACTCAGGGCATTAATGCTACAGCATCAGAAAGATAGAAAGGAAGTATTTTTATCAAAAGGTGAGTTGTTGCTTTATATAATGAAAAATTACTCACTACCTGGGAAACATATTACCAGGCAAGCATAGGGATGAGATGGGGTACTTCTCTTATTTTTGTCCCTTATTTCAAATTCTTCAATCTCAACCACAGCGCTATTCAAGAGTACTTACAGGTACTTGTTCTTCTTTGCTATTCTCTGCATAACTCTGCAAAAGCTCATCCCAGGCTCAGCTCTCTTCTATCTGTAGATCCTCTTAAAACCTACTTCAAGCCAATCACTATTCCTATGAGTTATCACTATACCTAGAAATATACTCTGTATGAGATCCCCAGTGTCCACAGGAGACAAGGATGCAGAATTTACTAGCAGTCAAACCATAGCCACTACACTTTCCTAAGAATCAGAAAAATAAAAAGAAACCAAACAACAAAACACTCCCCCAACAAAGACAGGAACAAATACAAACACGTAGATTCACAACCATCCTAAACCGGGATGCCTTGGTCCCAGTGTAGTAGCACAGCCATTAACATTTTAGGTAATATGTCTTCGCCAGTACCCAGGAACGCTACTACAGTACTTACATGCAAAATAGTTGAAGCCTCAGAAAAGGTCTTCAAAATAGCTATTATAAATATGGTCAAGGACCTCATTGAGCATATGAATAAATCTATTAGTGAATTCTGAAAAACACTAAGAAAGCATCAAATGAAATAATTAAAATAGTCCAAGATATGCACAGAGAAATAGAATCACTAAAGAAAATCAAACTGAGAAAAAGTGAAAAATGAAATATTAATTAGTAAAAAACAAACAAAAAATCCACTACCAACAACATAAATATGGGGATGGTGATAACTCTGGATGTTCTTTTGTAGTACAAGATTGTTTTGACTATCCTGGACTTTTTATTTTTACATATGAAGTTGAGTAATGTCCTTTCAAGTTCTGTAAAAGAAAAAGTGTACTGGAGTTTAGATAGAGATTGTGTTGAATCTATAAATTGCTTTTGATAGGATGGTTATTTTCACTATTTCAACCTTATAAATTCTTGAGCATAGGAGACCATTCAATATCATGATATATTCCTGAATTTCTTTCTTCTAAGACTTGAGGCTTCTATCTTATAATTCTCTGTCTTCATTGACTATTATTACCTCAATATAGTTTATATTATTTGTGACTATTGAGAAATTTGTTTTTCTGATTTTTTTCTCAGTCTATTTGCTATATTTTGTATAGAAGGGCTACTATTTTTTTCTTTTATTTTCCTCTTTTCTTTTTTATCTAGCCACTTCACTAAAGCTGTTTATCGGGTATAGGAGTTCCATGGTGAAATTTTTGAGGTTATAGCATCTGCAAATAATCATATTGTGACTACTTCCATTCTATTTTTTATCTCTTGGTCTCTTTTACTCGTCTAAGCTTTTTTTTTTTTTTCTTCTTTTTTTGGAACTTCAATTGCACTATTCAATAGACATGGAGAGAGTAAACAGCCTTGTCCTGTTCCATAATTTAGTATAGTTGCTTTGAGTTTTTCTCTAATTTGATGTTGGCTACTGGCTTACTATAAATTGCCTTTATTACATGTGTGAATTTGCCTTTTATCCTTAATTCCTTAAGACATTCATCATGAAGGGGTATTGGATTTTGATATAGTTTTTTTTAATATCTAATGAAATGTTCGTTTTTTTCTTTAGTTTGTTTATATGGTAGATTACTTGACTGATTTTTATACGTTGCACTGTCCTGCATCTCTGGAATGAAGCCTACCTGATCATGGTGGGTGATTTTTTATGTAGTCTTGAATTATATTTGTATTTCAGTACGTATTTTTGCATCTATATTCACAAGGAAAATTGGTATTTTCTTTCTTTCTTGAGTCTTTGTATAGTTTGGCAATCAGGGTGACTATGGCACCATAAAATGAATCTAGTTACATTTATTATGTTTTCTATTATGTGAAATAATTAAAGGAGTATTGTCATTGGCTCTTCTTCAAAGGTCTGGTAAAAATCTTTCACTATATTCTCTGCTCCTGGAATTAATTAATTAATTAATTATTGTAGAGAATTGTATTTATTTCTTCTATTTGCTTAGGGGTTATAGGTACATTCTTGAAGTTTATCTGATCTTGATTTAACTTTGGAAGTGTTATCCATTGAAAAATTATCCATTTTATTTTAGATTTTCTAATTTAGTGGTGTACAGGTTTTTGAAGTATGACCTAACAATTTTTTAGGTTTTCTATGTGTTATGTGCCCTTTAACTTTTGTCTTTTTATTCTTAAATTTGAATAATATTTCTGTGACTTTTAGTTGATGTGGATAAGCTTTTGTCTACCTTGTTGACTTTCTCAAAGAGCCATTTAAATTATTCTTTGTATTTTTCTCTTAGTTTCAATTTTATTGATTTCAGCCCCCAGTTTGATTATTTTCTGTCATCTACTCCTCTTGTGTGAGTTTGCTATTTTTGTTGTTCAAGAGCTTCCATGTATATTGTTAAGGTATATGAGATATTTACAAATACACAAACCCATAGATACCTCATTTTTTGATAAAGACAGAAATACACAATGCAACAAAGAAAGTATCTTCAAAAAGTAGTGCTGGTCTGATTGGATGTCAGCATGTAGAACAATGCAAATTGTTCCATATCTATCGCCATGTTCAAAACTCATTTTCAGGTGATCAAAGACCTTAATATAACCCCAAATATATGGATCCTACTAGAAAAGAAAATGAAGTATATAGCCTTGAACTCCTTGGCAAAGGAGACAACTTGCTGAATAGAACACTAAGAAGAGCAATCAATTAATGGGACTTCATGAAACTGAAAAGCTTCTAGAAGGCAAAAGATACCTTCAGTTGGACAAAAATGATAGCCTCCAGAGTGGGAAGAGATCTTCACCAACTTCACATATGACAAATGGCGATTTCCAAAATATATTAAAAAATTCAGAAAACTAGACATCAACAAATCAAATAACCCAGTTAGAAAATAGGTATAGATATAAACAAAAAATTTTGAGATACAGAAACATTAAATGGTCAAGGAAATTTTAAAGATATGTTCCATATCTTTAGCCATCAAAGAAATGCAATCAAAACAACTTAAAAATTCCATCTGCCAAAATGGCTGAGATAAAAAACACAAGTTACAGCTTATGCTGGGATAGATGTGAAGCAAGGGAAACTGTAAATGTTGCTTTTACTACCTCTTTTGAAGTGATCAGATTAGAACCACATTCAAGCTTACAAATAAACTCCCTGGGCTGTACCCAGAGCATTTCTAGCTATCCATATGCCCAGGCCTGGAAGGTTCTAGACTCCATACAATCCTATCTTCCAAGCTGACTCATTCAATCCACCTTCTCTAGGCTTCTCACTAAATTGCTCTGTTTGATCTCATGATAACTTTGGCAAATGGTCTAATCTTCTGGCCCCTTCCCATTCTCTGGCTTGTTCTTTCTTCATGTGTGTATCTAGCTTGTTCTCTCTGCCCTGTCTTTGTAAGAGTATCCTTGTAAAACTGTCACACACACACACACACACACACACACACACACACACACACACACGTACACCATACACCGATGTTCTCTTTCTCACTGGTTTTAAGTGACTTCTCTTTCCTGTGCTATTCTTATGTGACTTGGGGATATTGTATCTCTGACCCCTTCTGTCAAATCTTTCTCTGTTCTGTCACTTTGACTGCTCCTTAATTATGCATCATTGTTTGGGATTAAAGGTGTGTGTATATGTTCCAGTCAGAGGGATTAAAAGAGTATAATAGGGCATATTTATATTCCAGTGAAAGAGATTAAAATTGTTTCATTCCATCCTTATCACACAGACCTAAAATATCATTAGATGTGTCCACTTGCCAGAGCACCCATATTGCTAGATTAAACTTTTCCTACAGGTGACATATCTCTGTTGGTAATGGGAGTACAAACTAGTATAGTCACTATGGAAATCAATATAGCAGTTCCTCAGAAAATTAGGAATTGATTTACCTCAAGACCTACCTATACTATTTGTAAGCATATCTCCAAAAGATACTCCATCGTAGCACAAGGACTCTTGCTCAACCATGTTAATTGCATCTTTAGTCATGATAGCTAGAAAATGGAAACAGCCTACACATCCCTCAGTGCAAGAATGGATGCAAAAGGTAGTACACAGTGGAATATGGTCCAGTTGTTAAAAAAAATAACATCATGAAATTTTCAGGCAAAGGCATGGAGCTAGAAATGATCATCCTGAATAAGGTAACAAAGACCCAGAAATACAAACTTGAGAAATTTCTAGTCTGATTATAATCAGTGAAGTGTCATCTGGCAATTGATGGAGCATATGTAGAGATCCATAGACAAACACTAGGAAGAACCAGGAGAATAACACAAAAGAGGGGGAGGAAAAGTTGTAGGAGCCAGAGGAGGCTATAATACTGACACTATAAATACATGGACCACAGAGTCAACTAAGAAGGGCTCATTGCGTCTCACTGAAGTAACAAAGATAGACCCTATATGGGTCTGAGCTAGGTCTTTTGCATATAACTTATGATTGTGTAGCGTGGAGTTCTTATGGGGCTCTGAACAATTGCAGTGTGTGTGTGGGTGTCTCTGACTCTTTTGACTGTCCTTGGTATCTTTATCCTAGTTTCCTCTTTCAGTCTTAATTTAAGGGATTTTTCTCAGTCTCCCTATATCTTCTTAGGTCATATTAGGTGAACATCCCTTGAAGACCTGCTCTTTTTTCTTTCGTGGGGGATAGGTGGAGGAAAAGTTGATCTGAGAGATAGGGGAGTTGTGCTAGGGTTTGGGAGTTATGGGGGAAAGGGAAAAAGCTGAAAGGAAAATGAATGTAAAAAGAAACAAGATAAACTGTACAAAATGCAATAAACAAACACATAAACAAACAAATAAATCATCAGCAATTATCTCCAAAAGATTACAAGATATTAAAGAGAAAATAATAGGGACTGAAGACATAGTGGAATAAATGAATATCTCAGTTAAATTTCAATAAAATTCAGGCAAAAAACACCAAATGATATCTGAGACATATTAAAAGGCTAAATCTACCATGAATAAGACTAGAAGAAGAAGCTCAAGTCAAATGGACAGAAAATGTTTTTAGTAAAACCATAGAAGAAAGTTTACCTAAGATAGTGATAGAGGTTCTTGTTAAGGGACCAGAAAAATACTAAATACACTGGACCAGAAAAGAAATTCTCCATGAGACAGTAGTAATCAAATATAACATAAATGGAACAAGGAAATAATATTAAAAGTTTTGAGGGAAAAAGACTAAGAAATATATAAAAGTAGACCAAAAAGTATAATACCTGATTTTCAATGGATATTATAAATGCCAGAAGGACCTTGATGGATATTCTGCACACTGTAAGATATCACAGATACCAGCCCAGATTACTGTAATTGGCAAAACTTTCTATCTTAATAAATGGAGAAGGAAAAATATTTCAGGATAAAATCATATTTAAGCATTATCTCTCTACAGATGCTGTTTCACAACAAATCCTTTTATACAAAAGATTCTAGATGGAAAATCTGTAGAAATTAACTACTCCTCAGAAAACACAAGGAAAAATAATTCTATAAAATAAATTCAATAGAGAGGAAAAGAACCCACACATACAATTCCCCTCCACACATCACCACAACCACCACCACAACCATACCACCACCACCACCACCACAACATTAACAAAAATAACATCAATAACATAATGGGAATCAGCAAACACGGTTCACTGATATCTCTCAATATAAAGGTTTCATTGATCCCAGCAAATTTCACAGACTAACAGAGTAGATATAAGAGAAGGATCCATCCTCTAATTACATCTAAGAAACATGCCTTAACATAAATGATAGACTTCATATCAGGGTTTAAAAAGGGACAATGATATTTGAATCAAATGAACCTAAGAAACAAGACAGTGTAGTCATCTTAATATTTGAAAAAATAATCTTTAAATCAAAATTAATCAGAAGAGTTAGAGAAGAACACTACCTATTCATCAAAGAAAAAAAATATAAGAAGAAATTGTAAACTTAAATATTTGTGGACCAAAAACAGGGATGCTCAATTTTTTTAAGAAATACTACCACAGATAAAATTACATATTGACACTCACACAGTGATAGATTCACTCAGTACCTTAGCCAATAGATAATTCTAGGAAATGGACAAGTCATCCAGAAAAAAAAAAAAATAAACAGAGAAGTTCTGGGGCTAAAAGATGTTATAAACAAAATGGCCTAACTTATTTACAGAACATTTCACCCAAACACAAAAGAATATAGCTTCTTCTCAGCACTTCACAGACCTTTGTTCAAAACTGATCACATATCACATGGAATGAAACTCTCCATATATAAAAGAAAATTGAAATGACAGTCTGCATCCTATCTAGTTGCCATGGATATCTTTAACAACAGAATTATAGCAATACTATGTGTTGGAATTTTATTCCAGCAACATGGTTCTTTTGGTAAGGGATGATATTCAAAGCCCTTCTATGGCAATATGATTCAGACAGAATAGAGATGCACCATGGATTACAGTAAGATATGCACCTTGGAATATAGACATGCCTTAGTACATATCTTTAATCCATAACCATGAAGGTAAGGTTAGTTTGTAGAGGAAAGTAGACATGTAGAAATAAGTGAGGGGCAGATAAAGTGCTCAATCAGAGAAAGATTTGACAGAATAAGTCAAATAGGATAATCCTAATTCACAAGAGATTATTAGAGGAAAGAGAGTCTACTTGAGAACAGCAAGAGAGAAAAGGGGGTTGGCGTGTGATGTGTGTCTATGGTAGGTTTATAGAAAAAATTTTAGAGAATAGTTTCAGAGAGAACAAGATGGACACAGGAAGACAGAATGAACCAGAGAATGAGAAGAAACCTGAAGATTAGAACATATTGCTAAAGTTAGTATGAGGCCAGGTAAAGCAATTCAGTCAGAAGCCAAGAGAGAAGCTAGATTGAATTAGTCATTTTAGGAGATTAGATTGTATGGGGGCTAGAAGCTTCCAGGCCTACTTCTAATGATAAAAGAGAGGAGGAAAATGCTCTAGGCTTAGCCCAAATTGTGTATTCTTGCTCTTATTTCTTCATTTCATCTGAGGAAATAAAAGTGACATTTCTAATATTATGAATTCATGGGGACAAGATAACATACTACTAAATAAAGAAAATGAGTCAAGACCTAAATTAAGAAAGAAATTACACTGTTTTTTTCAGAATTGAATGACAATGAAAACAAAACACAAACTTATGCTACACATTGCAGGTAGTTCTTAGTGGCAGGTTTATAGAGCTAAATTGCAAAGCTTCTGTAAAGCAAAAGATACTGTCAATAAAACAAAAAGGCCACCAACGAATTGGGAAAGAATTTTTACCAATCCTAAATCTGATAGGAGGACAATATCCAATATTTACAAAGAGCTCAAGAAGCTGAACGCCAGAAATTCAAATAACCCCATTAAAAATGGTTTACAGAGCTAAACAAAGAATTCTCAACTGAAGAATGCCAAAGGGCTGAGAAGCACCTTAAAAAATGTTCGAAATCCTTAATCATCAGAGAAATGCAAATCAAAACAACACTGAGATTCCACCTCACACCAGTCAGAATTGCTAAGATCAAAAATTCAGGTGACAGCGGATGCTGGCGAGGATGTGGAGAAAGAGGAACACTCCTTCATTGCTGGTGGGATTGCAAGCTGGTACAACCACTCTGGAAATCAGTCTGGCGGTTTCTCAGAAAACTGGACATAGTACGACCAGAAGATCCAGCAATACCTCTCCTGGGCATATACCCAGAAGATATTGCAACTGGTAACAAGGACACATGCTCCACTATGTTCATAGCAGCCTTATTTACAATAGCCAGAAGCTGGAAAGAACCCAGATGTCCCTCAACAGAGGAATGGATACAGAAAATCTGGTACATTTACACAATGGAGTACTACTCAGCTATTAAAAACAATGAATTTATGAAATTCTTGAGTAAATGGATGTATCTGGAGGATATCATCCTGAGTGAGGTAACCCAATCACAAAAGAAGTCACTTAATATGCACTCACTGATAAGTGGATATTAGCCCAGAAATCTAGAATACCCAAGATACAAGTTCCAAAACATAAGAAAATCAAGAAAGACCAACACGTGGATACTTCACTCCTCCCTAAAATAGGGATTAAAATATACATGGAAGGATGTGCAAAGACAAAGCTTGGAGCTAAAATGAAAGGATGGGCCATCCAGAGAGTGCCCCAGCCGGGTGGTCCATCACATAATCAGCCACCAAACGCAGACACTACTGCATACACCAGCAGGACATTGCTAAAAGGACCCTGATATAGCTGTCTCCTGGGAAGCTTTGACAGTTTCTGACAAACGCAGAAGTGGATGCTCACAATCGTCTATAGGGCAGTACACAGGGTCCCAATGTAGGAGCTAGAGAGTACCCAAGAGCTGTAGGGGTCTGCAACCCTATCAATGGAACAACAATATGAACTAATCAGAACCCCCAGAGCTCATGTCTCTAGCTGTATATGTATTAGAAGATGGCCTAGTTGGCCATTATTCGGGAAGAAAGGCCCTTGGTCTAGCAATGTTTATAGGCCCCAGTTCAGGGGAATGCCAGGGCCAAGTAGCAGGAGAGGGAGGGGAGGGGAGCAGGGCGGGGGAGGATATAGGGGACTTTTGGATAACACTTGAAATGTAAATGAAGAAACTCTCTAATTATAAATAAATAAAAAAAGAATTGAAGATTTCATATTAGTAACTTAATGGCACATCTGAAAGATATAGAACAAAAAGAGTAAATAATTCCTAAAAGTAATAGATGCCAAGAAATAATAAAACTCAATGTTAAAGTGAACCAAATAGAAACAAACATAGAAATAATATACTACAAAGAATCAAGAACAGGTTCTTTGCTGAAGTCATAAAGTTGATAAACCCTTAGCAAATAAACTAAATGGTAGAGAGAAACAATCCAAGTTAACAAAATGAGATATAAGAAGGGAGATATAATGAAATGGACAAATTGATTAATAGAATCTACTTGAAGACACAGTCCAAAAATATTTGAATCCCTGTTGTTTTTTTTGTTGTTGTTGTTGTTATTGAAGCCAGGAATAACCATTGAAACATGATAGCATCTTCACCAAATGATGCTTCTCAAACTGGATAGCTGAATGTAGAAGACAGCAATAGTGTTCTTACTCATCACAGTGAACAAAACTCAAATTCCAAGTTGATCAAAGACTTCAAAATAAGGCCACATACACAGACTCCAAAAGAAAGTAAGTTGAAGATGTCTTGAACTCATTCATACAGTAAAAGATTTACTGAACAGAACACAGCATAGACACAAAGATAAATTAATAAAGTGATACTCATCTGTATGAAAGTCTTTTTTATGACAAAGTACACTATCATTTGAAAAAAAAAAAGAGTAAAAGGATCTGTAATGGGAAAATTTACCAAGTCCACATCGGCTAGAGATCTACAATCTACTTTGTACCTCACTAATAATGTTAAAGTCTACCAAGTCCAGATAAATTTCTTGAGCTCTGTTAAAAATGGAAGACTCTAGAAGATCCTGCAATACCTCTACTGGGCATATATCCAGAAGATATTCCATCTGGTTATAAGGACACATGTTCCACTATGTTCATAGCAACCTTATTCATAATAGCCAGAAGCTGGAAAGAACCCAGATGTCCCTCAACAGAGGAATGGATACAAAAATATTGGTATATTTACACAATGGAGTACTACTCAGCTATTAAAAACAATAAATATATGAAATTCCTAGGCAAATGGATGGATCTGGTGGCCAACATCCTGAGTGAGGTTATCTAATCACAAAAGAACTCATATAACATGTACTCACTGATATGTGGATATTAGCCCAGCAACCTAGACTACCCAAGATACAATTTACTAAGCACATGAAACTCAAGAAGAAGGAAGATCAAAATGTGGACGTGTCACCCCTTCCTAGAATTAAGAACAAAGCATACATTGAAAGAGTTACAGAGATCATGTGTGAAGCTGAATCCAAAGGATGGACCCAATGACTGCAGCTGCCAGGGATCCATCCCACAATCAGCCACCAAACATAGACACTATAGCATATGCCAGCAAGATACTGCTGAAAGGGCCCTGATATAGCTGTTTCATGGGAGACTATACCAGTGCCTGGCAAACATGGAGGTGGATGTTCACAGTCAGCTATTAGATGGAACACAGGGTTCCCAAGGAAGGAGCTAGAGAAAGTACCCAAGTAGCTGAAGGGGTCTTCAACCCTATAGGTGGAAGAATAACATGAACTAACTAGTACCCCCTGGGCTTGTGTCTCTAGCTGCATATATAGAAGAGGATGGCCTAGTTGGCCATCACTGGGAAGAGGCCCCTTGGTCATGCAGACTTTATATGCCCCAGTACAGGGGAATGCCAGGGCCAAGATGTGGGAGTGGTAGGGTAGGGGAGCAGGGCTGGGAGGGGGGAGGGTATAGGGAACTTTCTAGATAACACTTGAAATGTAAATGAAGAAAATAACTAATAAAAGTTGGAAAAAAATGGAAGACTTTTAGTAGCAGGGCTTTCTCTTCTCTGCCTGATCTGGGCACCTCAACCCACAGACTACCTGAGTATTGTCAAGTAATCCCTGGGGAAATTGCAGGTTCAAATTCCTGGAACGCCTCTCCATACAAAGGAGATATCATTAGTACCTAAAGCCACAGTCAATGAAACTTCACCCTAAGAAGAATATCTTCCCATTTTTCAAGGTATATATATATATATATATATATATCCCTAGTTATCCCTGAATAAAGTGTATGCATACAAGCCCATATGGAGTAAATATATGAGCACAAACTGTTTCATCAACTATCATCTAAGAGAGTTCTTTTATAAAAGAGCTATAACACTGACAACCCCTGTCCCTCAGCATTTGCTGATAGACCAGGATCCTGCTGTCTCATCTGTTCTGGACTTCACTTCATCTTTTCCTGTCTGTTGTTGAAGGGAAGATGCAGACCACAGAACTGGACTCTGCTGAGACCTTCCTTTCTTGGTGTGCAGAAGTACATGGACATCCAAAGGGAAGGAGCCAATAATGGAACCACTTATCTAAACTGTATAAGGAAATAAAACTAACAAACTAACCAAATATACAAAACACACAAACAAACACAAACCCTGTACACCTATAAAACAAATAACCTTATTAAAAACTAGACAAGCTAAACAGATAATTTTCAAAAGAGGTAAAACAAATGGCAAAGAAACACTTAAATAAATGTACAAACTGCTTAGTCATTAGTCTGTGGGTTGAGGTCCCAAGATCAGGCAGAGAAGAGAAAGTATAATCAATACACTTTTGATATTGCATCTCCTATCAGTCAAAATGGCCTAGACTATAAAAACATATGGCAGCTCATGCTGGTGAGAATTTAGGGTAAGGGTAGCACTCATCTATCATTGGTTGGACTGCCAATATGTAGAGCCACTATGGATATCAATATGATACTTTCTTGGAAATCTGGGAATAGATCTACCTCATGATCCATCTATACTACCTTTTCTGGCTAGTTTTACATCAACTTGACACAAAGTCACCAGAGGAGGGAATTTCAAATAGAAAATATCTCCATACATTCTGGCTGTAGACAAAACCTTAAGGCATTTTCTTAATTAGTGATTGATGTTGGAGGGCCTAGCCCATTGTGGGTGGTGCCACTCCTGGGCTTATGGTCTTGGTTCTATAAAAAAGCAGGATGAACATGCCATGAAGGGCAACCCATTAAGCAACACTTCTTTATAGCCTCTGCATTGACATTACTGTCTTATTTGAGTTCCTGCCCTGACTTCTTTCAGTGATAAAAAATGATGAGGAAGCCTTAGTCTATTAAATCATTAACCTCATGTTGCTTTGATCATGGTATTTCATCACAACAATAGAAAACCTAATTAGGACATCACTCTTGGGCAAATGTCCAAAAGATTCTACATTCTAATTCAGTACAAGTGTTCAATCATGATTACTAATGCTCTGAATTTGAAAACAGATTAGATGTGTATCAATAGATGAATTGATAAAGAAAATGTATTACATTTACACAATGAAATATTTCTCAGCTGCTTAGAAAGTAAAATCTTGAAAGTTGCAGGTAAATTGGAGGAGCAAGAAGACATCTTGAGTGAGGTTTCTTAAACACCAAAAGTTAAATGTGGTTTGTAATCACTTATGTGTAGATGCTTGCTCTTTAGAAAATAGGATACACTGCATATACTGAAAGGTCACCTGGGAAGGGAAAATAGATTAGTTACTGGTAGATAATGAAGGGGAATGAAGGTGAAATTATGGAGAGGGATATCCTAAACCAAGAGATATTTGAGGGATTGTGTGAAAGCCTACTATTGTAGAAGTTCCCTAAATTATCCACATACCTGAGGATTATCTAAATGGAATAACCATGCAATGGAGGAAACAAATACCTATCTGGACACATGTAGTCTTCTAATCAATCTTTCAGTTCTGAGAATGGGTTACACATATGTGAGATATTGCCCAAAGTGATTCCATGGCAATCCCCAAAACAATACAGGTTATTATAGCCAAAGCTCTTACTTTCAACAAACTGATGGAAACTCACTAAAAATGGAGAGATTGAGCTGGTTCCTACCTAGAGCCTTAACCCTAATAACTACTGTTCATGGTCAAAAGTACTTTTCATAGTGCCAAACTAGAAAGGTAATCAAGCTAGCTCAGACTCTTTGATTTGTAATGCTGAGTGGCCTGAAAGATATGCTAGTGCAATAATGGCACAAAGATTTTGGGGCAATCCAATTAATATCTAATTGATTTAGGGCCACTCAATTATATGGAATCCACTGTTGACACTGTTCATGTAGCCAAGAACTTGAAACTAAATAGGTCAGAGGAAAACAAAATATTCCTGTTCTACTAAAGGAATATATTAACATGATCCATAGTGACATTTTACTATATCCATATACCAGTGCTTTATTCAGTTATTATCATCAAAACTACATCTGCAGTAGGTGTGAGCTAATGTAGAGACCTAAAAGTACAATATAGAGTGAGAAATCTTGGGACACTAGTCCTTTAGAGCATGTCTCCTTCAAATTTCTCACCCCAGAGCTCAGGGAACTCTGCTTAATAGGAATGGATACACTGTAAGAGACAGAGGGAATGGAGAACATCAAAGACACAGGACAGTCACATGTATAAATTCACAGAGCAAGACAATTTTCACAGAAGCTGAAAATGTCTGTACCTGATGGTGTCCTATCTTGGAGAGAAGTGGACACAAATCACCATGAACATCTGTAACCCAGAAACTATCTCCAATTAATAACAACTTACAAAAGAAAACTTAGGTTTCTCCTCTGGAGTCTCCACTGGGCATGCAAACCACTCCTTTTTGTTGTTTATGCATATTCATTTTCATTAAACATCTTTAATCTCTTTCTTTATTTCTTCCTTGACCAAGTTATCATTGAGTGTTGTTCAGCTTCCATGTCAATGTTGGCTTTCTATTTTTTATGTTGTTATTGATGATCAGCCTTAGTTTGTGGTGATCTGATTGGATGCATGGGGTTATTTCAATATTTTTGTATACGTTGAGGCCTGTTTTGTGACCGATTGTATGGCTAATTTTGGAGGAGGTACCATGAGGTGCTGAGAAGAAGGTATATACTTTTGTTTTAGGATTCAATGTTCTATCTGTTAAATCCATTTGTTCCATAACTTCTGTTAATTTAACTATGTCTCTGTTTATTTTCTGTTTCCAGGATCTGTCCATTGATGAAAGTGGAGTTTGAAGACTCACACTATTATTGTGTGAGGAGCAATGTGTGCTTTGAGCTTTACTAAAGTTTCTTTAATTAATCTAGATGTCCTTGTATTTGGAGCATAGATGTTCAGAATTGAGAGTTCCTCTTAGTAGATTTTAACTTTGATGAATATGACGTGCCCTTCCTTATCTCTTTTGATCAATATAGGTTAGAAGTAGCTTTTATTCGATATTAGAATGGCTACTCCAGCTTGTTTCTTGGGACCATTTGATTGGAAAATTCTTTTCAAGCATTTTAGTCTCTTGTAGTGTCCTTCTTTGTCCCTGAGGTGGGTTTCTTGTATGCAGCAAAATGTTGGGTCCTGTTTATGTATTCAGTTTGTTAGCCTATGTCTTTTTATTTGGGAATTGAGTCAATTGAAATTAAGAGATATTAAGGAAAAGTAATTGTTGCTTCCTGTTATTTTTGTTTTTAGAGTTGGGATTCTGTTTTTGTGGGTATCTTTTTTTAGGTTTGTTGAAGCATTACTTTCTTGCTTTTTCTAGGGTATAGTTTTCTAGGGTATTGGAGTTTTCCCTTTATTATCCTTTGAAGGGCTGGATGTGTGGAAAAATATTGTATGAATTTGGTTTTGTCATGGAATATTTTGGTTTCTCCATCTATGGTAATTGAGAGTTTAGCTTGGTATAGGAGCCTGGGCTAGAATTTTTGTTCTCTGAGGGTCTGTATAACATCTGTCCAGGAGCTTCTGGCTTTCACAGTCTCTGGAGAGAAGTCTTGTGTAATTCTATTAGGTCTGCCTTCATATATTACTTGACCATTTTCCCTTACTTCTTTTAATATTCTTTCTTTGTTTAGTGAATTTGGTGTTTTAATTATTATGTGTTGAGAGGAATTTCTTTTTTTGTCCAGTCTATTTGAAGGTCTTTAGTCTTCTTATATGTTCATGGGCATCTCTTTCTTTAGATTAGGGAAGTTTTCTATAATTTTGTTAAAGATGTTTACTAGCCTTTTAAGTGGAAAAATTTTCATTTTCACCTCTACCTATTATCCTTAGGTTTGGTCTTCTCATTTTGTTCCAGATATCCTAGATGTTTTGAGTTAGGATCGTTTTGCATTTTACATTTTCTTTGATTGTTGTGTCCATGTTTTCTACGGTATCTTCTGCACCTGAGATTCTCTCTTCCATCTCTTTTAGTCTGTTGGTGATGCTTGCATCTATGATTCCTGATTTCTTTCCTAAGTTTTCTATCTCCAGATTTGTCTCCCTTTGTGATTTATTTACAGTTTCTAGTTCCACTTTTAGATCCTGGATGGTTTTGTTCAATTCCTTCACCTGTTTGGTTTTGTTTTCCTTTAATTCTTTAAGGGATTTTAGTGTGTTTTTCTTTAAGGTCCTCTACCTGTTTACCTGTGTTCTGTGTTCTCCTGTAATTCTTTAAGGGATCTTTGTGTTTCCTTTTTACAGACTTCTACCTGTTTAGCTGTGTTTTCCTGTATTTCTTTAAGGGAGTTTTCCTTTCCTTTTCTTTTCTTTTCTTTTCTTTTCTTTTCTTTTCTTTTCTTTTCTTTTCTTTCTTTTTTTAGATAGGATTTCTCTATATAGCTGTGGCTGTCCTGGAACTCACTTTGTAGACCAGGCTGGCCTTGAACTCAGAAATCTGCCTGCCTCTGCCTCCTGAGTGCTAGGATTAAAGGCATGCACTACCACATCCAGCTTCTAAGGGAATTATTAATGTCCTTAAAATTCTCTACCAGCATCATGAGGTATGATTTTAAATTCAAATGTTGCTTTTACACCAGCTGATAGGAGGCCCACAACACACATACAGTAGAGGACTTTCACATTTGTGTTCATTCAGAGATTATGCATCTAACCCTCAAGAGAATGGAGGCCCCAGGGAGTTTAGAGGTCATGTGGGGTGGGTGTTGGGGGTGGGGTGCGGATGAGGTGTGTGATGTGAGGGTTGATGGGGGGGGCAGGAGGTATTTAGGGAGGGTTTTAGGAGATTTCAGACACAGTCAACGTAAAAGCCTGAATTGGTTGAACCAGCTTGCATTCCCACCAACAATGGAGGAGTGTTCCCCTTTCTCCACATCCACACCAGCATCTGTTGTCACCTGAATTTTTGATCTTAGCCATTCTTACTGGTGTGAGGTGGAATCTCAGGGTTGTTTTGATCTGCATTTCCCTGATGATTAAGGATGTTGAACATTCTTTCAAGTGCTTCTCAGCCATTCGGTATTCCTCAGTTGAGAATTCTTTGTTTAACTCTGTGCCCCACTTTTTAATGGGGATATTTGATTTTCTGGTGTCCACCTTCTTGAGTTCTTTATATACATTAGATATCAGTCCCCTATCTGATTTAGGATTGGTAAAGATCCTTTCCCAATCGGTTGGTGGCCCTTTTGTCTTGTTGACAGTATCGTTTGCCTTACAGAAGCTTTGCAACTTTATGAGGTCCCATTTGTCAATTCTTGATCTTACAGCACAAGCCTTTGCTGTTTTGTTCAGGAATTTTTCCCCAGTGCCCATATCTTCGAGGCTTTTCCCCACTTTCTCCTCTATAAGTTTCAGTGTCTCTGGTTTTATGTGGAGGTCCTTCAACCACTTAGACTTGACCTTAGNCTATTCCATTGATCTACCTGTCTGTTGCTGTACCAGTACCATTATAGCATATGCCAGCAAGATAGTGCTGAAAGGGCCCGGATATAGCTGTCTCGTGGGAGACTATACCAATGCCTGGCAAACATGGAGGTGGAACCTCACAGTCAGCTATTAGATGGAACACAGGGTTCCCAAGGAAGGAGCTAGAGAAAGTACCCAAGGAGATGAAGGGGCCTTCAACCTTATAGGTGGAAGAATAATATGAACTAACTAGTACCCCCGGAGCTCATGTCTCTAGCTGCATATATAGAAGAGGATGGCCTAGTTGGCCATCATTGGGAAGAGAGGCCCCTTGGTCATGCAGACTTTATATGCCCCAGTACAGGGGAACGCCAGGGCCAAGATATGGGAGCGGGTGGGTAGGGGAGCAGGTGGGTAGGGGATCAGGGCCGGGACGGGGGAGGGTATAGGGAACTTTCTGGATAACACTTGAAATGTAAATGAAGAAATTATCTAATAAAAGTTGGGAAAAATAGCAAAGTTATTTTCTAGAGCAAGATATTAAAATGCTGTTCATTAAGATCAAAAAAAAAAAAAAAAAAAAAAAGCCTGAATTGTCCATGTTCCAGGATTCATGCTCTACTTTCTTATTCCAGAGCAAAAATTTGACTTTTTTTTTAATTTTAGTAAGTTGTGCTGCTATTTCTAGTTCTTTGTTCTCAATTCTTTTAAAGTGATAAATGAATCTTACATAAAGTTTAATCCCCCCTACTTATAATTTTATTAAATCAAGCTGAAACAAAAATGGATAATCCCATCTCTAAAAATATTCATGGGAATGCCTCTATCTGATTCTACTAGAAGTGGGGAATATGGATACTGAAGTGGCCACATCTTATAGCCAGGCAGTAGAAGAATACAGACAGCTATGCACCTACACCATACACCACTCTTTGACACAATATGTGTCCTACCCCTGAAATTTGCAGAGACAAACATTGAGCAGAGACAGAGAGAACAGCCAACAAATAAATACCCAAATTTAAACTCATCCTATAGCAAGCACCAACCCTGGACACTATTAATAATATTCTGCTATGTTTGCAGATAGGAGCCTAGTATAATGGTCCTCTGAGAGACTCCAACCATCAGCCAATGGAAACACATACAGAAACACACAGCCAAACATTAGATGGAGCTCTTGCAGAAAAGCTTGGTGAAGAATTGAAGGAGCAAAAGAGAATAGGGTCATTAGTGATATATGGAGTAATTTAATGTAGGAGAAGGACTCTGGAGGAGAAAGAGAAATCTGGGATAAGGAGAGTAAGGGAGAAAGGAAACTGTGGTGGGCACAGGGACATATCTTTAGGAGGTGCCATAGACCTGGAACATGGGCAGGTCTGAGGGAGTCTGTCCGGGGTGACTATAGCTGAAATCCCTAGTACTGGAGAATATGGAGCCTGAAGTGGGTTTTTTGTTGTTGTTTGTTTGTTTTGTTTGTTTGTTTGGTTGGTTGGTTTTTTGAGACAGGGTTTTCCTGGCTGTCCTGGAACTCACTTTGTAGACCAGGCTGACCTCGAACTCAGAAATCTGCCTGCCTCTGCTTCCCAAGTGCTGGGATTAAAGGCGTGTGCCACCATGCCCTGTACACTGGCAGGACTCCCAATGGAAAGATAAGGATACCAGCCTATCCAAAACAACATTCACACAAAATGTGTCCTGCTTATGAAGGGTCAAAGATGGAGCAGAAATGGAAGGAATGACCAACCAATGCCTCCCTCAACTTGAGACCCATCTCATGGTCAGAAACCAATCCTGGGCACTATTAATGATACTCTGTTATGCTTAAAGATAGGAGCCTATCATAACTGTCCACTGAGAGGCTCTAACCAGAAGCTGACTAAAACAAAGGCAGAAATGCACAGCCACATATACTTGGGGAGTGTTGTGAAAGAGTTGGGGCAAAGATTGAGGGACCCAAAGAGGATAGGTACTCCACAAGAAGACTAACACAGTCTACTCTGAAGCCTTAGGAGTTCTCAGAGGCTGTACTACCAACCAAAGAACAAGTATGGACTGGACCTGCACACACATACACACACATACCAAGTAAATCTTGGTCTTCATGTGGGTCTCATAATAATTAAAGCATAAGCTGTCCCTGAACCTGTTGTCTGCCTGTATACCCAGTTCCCCCTAACTGAGCCACCATGTCTGGCTTCAGTGAGATATGGTGTCCCTAGATTTTCAGTGACTTGATATGCCAGTTTGGGCTGATACTCAAGAGTGAGGGACAACCCATTCTCAGAGAAGAAGGGGAAGGGTGTAGGTGGGACCAGCTATGTGAGAGGAGGACTAGGAAGAGGAGCTGAATGAAAAAATGAAAAGAGAATGTTTTCTAGTGGTTCTCTTTTTTATTGTGGTTACAATTATATCTTAATTTACTAATGTAAATTTTGGCTACAACAATACCACCCTAAACACACTCAATCTTATGTAATGATAATATTTCCCTATATCTGTTCTTTTAAAAGCCAAAATGCTTCCTTTTTTTCTAGAGCTTAAGGAAGCAGTTTGGCATTTAAAAGAAAGATTATATTCCCCAGTACAGGGGCATGCCAGGGCCAAGAAGTGGGAGGGGGTGTGTTGGGGAGCAGGGTGGGGTGAGGGTATAGAAGACTTTTGGGATAGCATTTGAATTGTAAATAAAGAGAATATCTAATAAAAAAGCCAAAATGCAACAAAATTTTTCTATAACAATTATGTTATATGCTGGATATGTTGTCACAGAAGAAATGATATGGAATTAATATTTTTCCCTCATTTCACTACTTGCCTGGGGTTTCTTCTTCAACAGAAAAAAATGTTATTTTTAAGCCTTCAGATGCTTTAGGGGACAGAATAACTCTTTGGGTTAGAGCTAATGAGAAGGATGTTACCACCTACAGTCATCTCAACTCTTAACCTGAACAATCTTAGAAAAAAAAATTGAGGGGCAGCTGAGAACTTGGGTGGCAAAAGAATAATATAAAGATCATTTCCCCATGGGAAAAGTTGGTCTTCTTAACTCATGCCTGGCACAAATTATAATATTGCATATGTCTTCAAAGTTAAAAATAAAACTATATTTGTGTCTGACCAAAATAGTATTTCCTTATGCCCAAGTTACACATTTGTATTTAATCTTTTATATTGTTGAACCATATATTCCTTTTAGGAATAACTTACACTGATTGTTTATTATCTAACAAATGGATTTCTCTACTCCTTTGTATGATAAATTCTTGATAGAGTTTCACAATATCCTACCACTCTCAAATTTTTTTTCCAGTCTCCTGAACAAGCTATTGGTCCCCACATCTCTCATGGAATTACCTCATCAATGTTGCTGTTGAAATTTCTATTACTTAAATCAATGGAGGAAGACCAGTGTGTGGATACTTCATTCCTCCTGTGAATAGGAAACAAAATACCCATGTAAGGAGTTACAGAGACAAAGTTTAGAGCTAAGAAGAAAGGATGGACCATACAGAGACTACTCCACCAGGGGGGATCCATCCCATAATCAGTCATTAAACTCAGACACTACTGCATAGGACAGCTAGTGCCTACTTAAGGGAAAATGATATAGCTGTCTCGTAAAGAGGTGGATGCTCATAATCATCTATATGATGGAACACAGGGCCCACAATGGAGAAGCTAGAGATAGAACCCAAGGAGCTGAAGGGGTCTGCAACCCTAGAAGAGGAACAACAATATGAACTAACCAGAACCCCCAGAACATGTGTCTCTAGCTCTACATGTAGCAGAAGATGGCCTAGTCGGCCATCATTTGGTCGAGAGGCCCCTTGGTATTGTAAATCTTTATATACCCCAATACAGGGGAACGCCAGGACCAAGAAGTGGGAGTGGGTGGGCAGGGGAACAGGGTGGGCGTGGGGGGGGGGCCTTTCGGGATAACATTTGAAATGTAAATTAAGAAAATATCTAATAAAAACTAATTGAAAAAAAAAATCAATGGCTAGCTTCTAATTTTGAATAAACATGTTCCAGCATCACGGACAGTGATTTACCCCTTATTCTGGGTGCCCTGGTTTGACAATTCACACAGGGCAGACAAGAGAGGGTTTGCTTACATAGGTGCTTGCCAAATTCTGACACTAGTGGTTCTTTTGGTAGGTTGGATCCAGTTTTTCAACAGTGTCCCTAGCTCCCAGTTTAATAAGGTTTTGAGTTGTCTTAGTATTCTCAGTCTATAGATGAGCTCAATCAGACTGATGTTCCAAGTGCCTTTATTTTGATTAACATAAAATTGAATATTTGGAAATTCCACATGATATACTCCTGTCAAATTCACTTACCAGTCCCTCTGGGTTAGCCACCCTACTCTTGTGTCTTCCTCCTAAACTAAAAAAAGAAAAAAAAAATCCAATCTGTTTTGCCATCACTCAGTGGATTATGGTAAAACTACAAGTGCCCAACCCTGTAAAGAAAACTGAGTCCTTTTTCCCTCCACCCCATTAGAAGCCATCTTTAAGTCATTATGTTGTGTTCTCCACATATAAGTTCTATTTGTTGTACCTTCTACTCGGTCTCTCACTTGACTTATTAATTTTTTGATTCCACTACCACTTGAGTTTGCCTTTCATCAAAAATTCTGTATCTTTTTAGCATAATGTATTTATTGATTATTTGGAAGTTTTCCATCATGGTCCCTGATCACACTCACTTTCTATATTTTCTAGGTCTGCTCCCTACCCCTCCTCATAATTTCTCCCCACGAAAGAAAGAAAGAATAAAAGAACAAAAGAATGAAAGATTGAAAGAAAGAAAGAAAGAAAGAAAGAAAGAAAGAAAGAAAGAAAGAAAGAAAGAAAGAAGAAAAAAGGAAAGAAAGAGAGAAAGAAGATGGAAGAAAGGAAGGAAGGAAGGAAGGAAGGAAGGAAGGAAGGAAGGAAGGAAGGAGAGGGAGGAAGGGAGGGAGAAGGGGAAGGAAGGGAGAAGGAAAGAAAAAAAACAAAAGAAAATAAAACGAAACAAAACCCAATTTATGTTACCCATATAGTCAATGGAACATGGTCAAACTTCCAGTGGCCAGCCCCTTAAAGAAAACTGACTCCTTTCCCACCCTTATGCCTGCCAAAACCCATCAATTGTAGAGAGCTACACTTCAGCATTTCTATCACAAATTTTAAGAGTTGTCTTCAAATGGCTTCCCATATAGACTATTACTTTTAATTTGGGGAATGGGGTGGTCATATAAGCCATATATGTCTTTTATTCTCAACTCTGAGTCTATATTCATCAATGCCACTTCAAAAGCTTCCTAGTTCTTTATAGTCTGTGGTATCATTGATTATTTCAGAAAACATGTTTTACCTCTGATAAATAACTAAATACATTACTTTTGTAACTGTTTTTTTTTCCTTACAAACAATTACCAAACCCTATCCCTGAAGCAGTATTAACAAGGGTTTCCAGAGAGTGGGTTAGTAGACAGTGTTCCTGTTCTTGTATGCAACTGTAAGATAAAGCTGTATGAGGTAATAATGCCATCATAACAATGTCATCTAGGGTTACAGGAACAGATTCTTTTTCTCTGTCAATTTAAAGCAAAAAGGGGCAAGAAGGTCAGGCTTTTAGCACTTAGCCAAGTTTCATTAAAGCAAAAGCATACATAGCCCCAACAAACACATACACAGAGACTAGCTCTGTGGGTGTAGGGAAAATCTGGACTCATAATTTGAGTTAGTTTGAAAAAGTCAGACGTTTTATATTTGGGGTATAGCGTATGTTCCCTTTTCTCTCTGAATTGATTGATTTGGGCTACTGAGGCTGAGTGGATAATCTAGACAAAGAAAGTGAAGCTGATTGAAGCCTCAGAAACCCCACCCTTGCTCTTCCATCTGCCACAACCCAGTGAGATTTGTGAATCCCACAAAACAAGCTGAGTCATAGTCCCTCAATGGGACAGTTTGAGTGTATGTGTGTGTGTGTGTGTGTGTGTGTGTGTGTGTGTGCATCTATGATCTATGTATCTGTGTTTGTGTGTGTGTGTGTGTTTGTGTGTCTGTGTGTGTCTATGTGCATGTGTCTATGTGTGTCTGTTTGTGTCTATGTGTATGTGTCTGTGTGTGTTGCTGTGTGTATGTCTCTCTGTATATGTATGTGTTTGTGTCTGTCTCTGTTTCTGTGTATGTCTATGTGTATATGTGTGTGTGTGTGTGTGTGTGTGTGTGTGTGTGTGTCTAGGTGTGTGTGTGTGTTTGAGTCTCTGGGTTTGCTAGTGTCCCTCTGTGTGTGTGGTTATGTCTGTGTGCATGTGTGAGACTATGCATCTGTGCCTGTGTGCATATGTATTTCTGTCTGTCTGTCTCTTTCTCCCCCCACCCCAGACTGTTTGGGATGGAATATGTGGTTCTGTTTGTATTTAGATGCCAGAGGAGGGTAGTCGTCTCTATTAATCTGCCTTATTCCTTTGTAAAAGGTTCTTTTCATGAAACTGGAACCACACTGGCAGCTGGAAAGCCTCCAAATTGTTTCTTTCCCTTCCCATCAATGGTGCTGGGATTACATCTAGTGTTTTCATGGGTGCTAGGGTTTGACATTGAGTTCTTTTGTTTGCATAGCAAACATTCTTACACAGGACTCATCTCTGAGCTCCAAGTCATTTGAATGAAGAATGAATTTTGATGAATTTCTATAATGCTACAAATATAAACATTAAAAATTTGTAAAAATCTGTATAATTTCCATTTTTAGCCTTAATAGATTATAGAAAAAATCACAAAACAAAAGTAATTAAATGAAAGAAAAATGAAAACTATTAAGTTCATCACATATGACATCTGTTAAACACACAGATAGGAAACCTGCAACCTTTATAGTACAAATAATGTTAATTATAGTTATGATTTTAATTCTCAAATAAAATCTAATCAGTTTATTATTCTAAAAAGAGCTTAAAACATTTTCATATATTGTAATATATTCAGAGTATAATTAAATCTGTCAATATAAGATACAATGAATCCTTAAAGACTTTCTATATAATTAATTGGATTTATAGACAATATCTCATTTAAAGAATGGAAAAAATTACATATAATTTACCATTATTACTTATGGACAACATCAGTGGCATAATGATAGGAAAATTTTAATCTTTTTTCTTTGTCCAACACTCAGAAGCTGCATGAATATTCATTAATCCTGTTTGGTCCATTTGGTTCTTCTTGTTTGTTTGTTTGTTTGTTTGTTTGTTTTATGATTTTGCAAGACAGGGTTTCTCTGTGTAGCCCTGGCTGTCCCGGAACTCACTCTGTAGACCAGGCTGGCCCCAAACTCAGAAATCTACCTGTCTCTGCCTCCCAAGTTCTGGAATTAAAGGTGTGTGCCACCACTGCCAGGCTCCATTTGGTTTTTCATACTGATTCGTTTTATTTCCATTTCTACTGAGCTCTAGCTGACTGACTTATCCAGCTATTTGGGAAGATGTTTACAGGAAATACCTTTGTTTCTCTCAGCGACACTCCCTGAGCTGGTTTTCGTTTTCCTTCTGTCCAGTCCAATAGGGTGAGTAGTAGGGGAGTCAGGTTTCAGTGCTGCACATTTTGTATAAATAATCTTCTGTGTCCCTAATGCTGAATCTAAACTTGCGATCCACAGTTTCAGTAATAGATTGAACTACTCAGCTCATTGTCCTCCTATATGTTGGAGTAATAAAGAAGAGAACTATGAACTTATGTTAATTGACCATTATATTCCTTGCCATTTCCAGAACTGTCCAATTATTGGTTTTATTTTTACGATGTAAACACTCAGCAAATTCTTTCAGAAAAAGGTGAGGGGGATTTTTGAAATCAACCCGTGAACATCCTGTGGACTTCACAGTGTGATCTTAGAGTATCCTGTCAGTTTGACTTTTCTTGCTGTGCTATGTATTCTTTTCAAGGAATTAGGATGTTATGTATAATAACCTGTTCTAGATGCCCCAGGAAGGAGCATAGGTTGAGCTACTGTGCATTTGAGAGCCGTGGATCTTCCTCTAGGCAGAGACACATGGATGTTTTTATATTACTCTTCACTAAGAAGTTGTGTTTTGCTTTTTCGTGTAGATATGAATAATTGATAAACCATGATAGAAAAAGACATATTTTTCTGCATATGAGGACTATAAAGGAGAACAGATATATAATATAGGTAATAATATAGTTAAAGGAGTAAAAATAATCTGGGTATAATTCAAAATACAACCAAAATAATACTTAATACTCTTCTTGGTATCCTTTAAAGTTAAATGTCTACGAACTTCAATAAATTGATTTTTTAAAATCTGTAATGTAATTTAAATGACTGATTTTGTAACATATTTTTTATGAATATAGATTTCCAAAAGTTTAAGGTTGCAATAATTTAACACAAGATGGATTGGATGAGCTTGAACCTCACAGCCTTATATATTAGAACAGTTAGTCTGCAGTTAAAGCAGTGACTGAGGAGATTTAGTAGGTTTGTGTTTGTTGGAAAAGCTGTATAACTGAGGCCATGTTTTGAAGTTTCAAAGGACCATCCTATCTGAGTTAGTTCTCTCTGCCTGGGCTTGTGCTGAAAAATAAGAAGTCTCAGTTACTACACCAGTGCTGTGCTGGCCTACTTATAGCCATGCTCCCCATTCAAGATAAAACCACCTCTGAAACTAAGTTTCACATATACTCCTCTATTGTCTTGGTAATGGTGACTTATCACAGCAATAGAAAAGTAATTAAAACAGAATATAATACAAAATTAAGCATCACCTAAACAATTCAAGAAAGCATGTTTCATGTTCATTTTAATTGATTACTTTCCTTTTTCACTTTTTAATTTATTGTTATTCTTAAATATTCTTTGTACATTCTAGTCAAGGAAACTTTTATTACATTTAATTTAGAAATGCCTTATTGTGGATGTTTTCTCCTAGTAACATTTTCCAAATATAGAGTACACTCTTTCATTTTCTTGCTCATTATTTGTTATTCTACCCATTACATTTAATATCTTATAAGTAAAGCTATTATGTAGTCTTGTGACATATGGACCCAACAAAAGGCACTTCAAACATCATGAAACTCCATTTTGGGATCTGGGTTTGGTAACTAGATAACACCTTTTGAAGTTGGAGACAAATGTAAGTGTGTGGACATGCTTATCCTTATCAATGAATTATGAATATGTAGGTTTTAACTTGCTTGCATATGAAGAAATGACTTCTGTTACCATTCACATTTTTTAGAGGTAAAATGCATTTATGTTTATGTATGTTTGTCTCTCGGTGTGTATGAGCATATACTTGGAGATTCCTATGGACACCCAAAGAGGGTGGTAAACCCCTGGATCTGGAGTTGTAGGTAGCTGTGAGTTAATAGTTGTGGATCCTGGGAACTATACGTAATACTCTACAAGAGCTGTTAGAGTTCTTATTTACTGAGCCATCTCTCTGAACCCTGCCAATGACCTTCATATAACAGCAGTCTGAGCAAATTCACTTTCTTTTCCTATTCCAGTGATCTGTGTAGAGATTTCATGTGTTGTAAGTGTTATGAGAGAATGCTGAACAAGACATCTCATCTTCTTAATCTATGCTATTTTCTTTAGGCAAAGACACATGGACCAGAAGAAAATGGGATCTTTGGAAATTATTTTGAGGAATAGTAGCTTAAAGTCCCTACTTTCTTGTTGATCTTAATGGCAAGCACATAAAATCGGGGCCTGCTGCCATGTCATTCACACAATTGTCCTTAAAATCAATTAAACCTTAAGGAAGATAGACTGATGAGAATTTTGCTGAAGTGATATCATTTGAATCATTAATCCAGCTGTAGAATTGGGGTGTAGAAACCCCTAATCTTCCATTACATATTCCAGCATATCTATTTCCCATCTTGGTGTACTTCTCACATTTTATCTCAAGTATGTTTTTGATTTGTGTCATGTGAATATGAAATATATTAATGACTAAAGAGATGAAGAATTTGCCCAGGGTTGGTAGATGATTGGGTAGACAAAGAGCCTGTGGATTTGTGATCCCCAGAACCCATGTAAATACTGGTTGTGCATCAAACTCCACCATTTGGAGTGTTTGCAAAATAGAGACAATAGATAACCAGAACAAGCCCTGTAGGGAAACTGCTCATCTGAACAAGCTCTGGTTTGGTAAGAACTGCTTATTTAATGATGAAAGTGGATTGTAATGGAGAAAGAATTCCTATGTCAGTCTGAGATTCTCATAAACTGGTGTGCTCACAAGTTCCTGTGCAACTTTATACACATATATGCAAAAACATATGAGAAAATGCACACATTCACGCACACACACACACACACACACACACACACACACTCACCACAGAGATGTGGAAAACAGAAAAGAAAGTGCCTGCCTATGCACTTCTTCTCATTGAGCATGTAATTCACATTTGTCTCTTATGTGACTATAAATATTTCTTGCATTTCAAATTCCTCTAGTGATTGTTTTTAGCTCAGATAAGAATGCAATCCCCATCAAAATTCCAACTCAATTCTTCAAGGATCTAGAAAAGACAATTAGCAAGTTCATCTGGAATAACAAAAAACCTAGACTAGCGAAATCTCTTCTCAACAATAAAAGAACCTCTGGTGGAATCACCATGCCTGACCTCAAGCTGTACTACAGAGCAATCATAACAAAAACTGCATGGTACTGGTACAGCAACAGACAGGGAGATCAATGGAATAGGATCGAAGACCCAGAAATGAATCCACACACCTATGGTCACCTGATCTTTGACAAGGGAGCTAAAACTATCCAGTGGAAAACAGACAGCCTTTTCAACAAATGGTGCTGGCACAACTGGCAGCTATCATGTAGAAGACTGGGAGTTGATCCATTCTTATCTCCTTGTACTGAGGTCAAGTCTAAGTGGTTGAAGGACCTCCACATAAAACCAGAGACACTGAAACTTATAGAGGAGAAAGTGGGGAAATGCCTCGATGATATGGGCACTGGGGAAAAATTTCTGAACAAAACAGCAAAGGCTTGTGCTGTAAGATCAAGAATTGACAAATGGGACCTCATAAAGTTGCAAAGCTTCTGTAAGACAAAAGANTTTGTGAAGCTGAATCCAAAGGATGGACCCAAGGACTGCGGCTGCCAGGGATCCATCCCACAATCAGTCACCAAACATAGACACTATAGCATATGCCAGCAAGATGGTGCTGAAAGGGCCCGGATATAGCTGTCTCGGGGGAAAATATACCAATGCCTGGCAAACATGGAGGTGGAAGCTCACGGTCAGCTATTAGATGCAACACAGGGTTCCCAAGGAAGAAGGAGCTAGAGAAAGTACCCAAGGAGCTGAAGGGGTCTTCAACCCTATAGGTGGAAGAATAACCATGAACTAACTAGTACCCCCTGGGCTCGTGTCTCTAACTGCATATATAGAAGAGTATGGCCTAGTTGGCCATCAGTGGGAAGAGAGGCCCCTTGGTTATGCAGACTTTATATGCCCCAATACAAGGGAACGCTGGGGCCAAGGGGTGGGAGCGGATGGTTAGGGGAGCAGGGCCGGGAGGGGGAGGGTATAGGGAACTTTCTGGATAACACTTGAAATGTAAATGAAGAAAATATCTAATAAAAGTTGAAAAAAAAAAGAAAAGCAAAACAAAAGAGACACATATACATTAAATATTTAAGCCCATACTTTGGTGAAATGTGCTAAGTCATGTGAATGAATGTGTTAATCAGATCAGCAATGCAGGTAGTAAAGTTAATAAAACATTACCAACAATAAAAAAAAAAAGAATAAAATCAGCCTTTCTTTAAATTGTATCCTTTACATTGTATCTAAGGAAGTCAAGTCTCCTTAGGAGGGAAAGAGATCCATTTCAATATAGAGAAATGAGAAATAATCACATTCTTGATATGTTTTAGAAGATATTCCCTTTGAGGTTATTTACTTACTGTTAAAAATAGACTATGAATGTTAAAAGATCCAATAGAAACAAATGTGTATATATTTATATTTTATGGGGAAATAATTAGAATATCTTTATTCATAGATTAGGCAAATAATCAAAACTTAGGGCAAGATATAAAATAAAAACACATCATCCTTAATACTTATCTGATGTTAAATTGGGTTAGTTCTCCTCAGTATTGGGCACATAATTTAGATACTGACTATTAAGTACTTTGTAAGTAAAAAAATAAATAAATAAGTGAGACTTTTACTTGATGTGGGTCTGCTTACATGAGTATCCTGAGCACACATTTGAAGACAATTTTAGGAAAATCAATGAGAGTCATAACATGAGTTAAGATGATTCTAAATTTTTCTCAGATTTTTTCTTTTATTTTAAGATTAAGAATGGCAATAGATTGGTGATTTGGCTATAAAAGTTATAATATACTGTACATTTCCATTTTTTATTTTTCATTTTCTGTGATGTCATAGCAGAAATATTACCTATGTCTACCTTGTCTGAAAAAAAATCAAGGCATGCTACAAAAATAAATCACATTGATACAATGAAACTATAGAGCATCTTATGTTGCATTGCAACATTTAATCAGACATTTATCTCACATTTTACAACATCAGTAATCCTGTTGTGTTCCTTATTGAAGAAATCAAGAATGTTTTCTTGATCCACGACTTACTGAAGCATGATCTCAGTGTGCTTAAAGGATAGCCCACTAGATAATATTTCTGGATTGTTTTGATTCTTTAGGTAGTTGTTCTTCTACATTTATCAATTCCTAAAACTTTAGAAGTATGTTTTTAAAGAAGTGTTTTTTTGAAATCTTTTATTTACTATGTATAATTGGGAGGGTGGAGAGATGGCTCAGCTGTTGAGATTTCTTAGTGCTCTTGCACAGCAGTTGGGTTCAGTTTCACGTTCCCAACCACAGCCATTTATAACTCCTGGACCATGGGGTCTTTCACTCCTTTTGGCCTTCATGGTCATTGCATGAAAGCAATGAATTTGCCTATGTTTGCAGAAGAAACATTTATTCACATAAAATAAATGTGATTAAGGTATTTTCAGATAAAATAAAACATATTGGGATATTTATAACTAATAAAATTCCTAGAATTTTACAATATGCAGTCAACTGGAATTTTACATTGATGTAACTATGTTTCTTTTTATTTCTGATTTGTTTTCATTGAAAATATATATTCTAGAAGGAAAAGTTTTTCTTTTAACATTTAAGTTACTGTTATCAGTTCAAGATAGAATTGGGAGAAAAACTTCCTTTTGCTAGTTTTCTAATTGACTGATCTTGAGCAATTAACTTAACCTTTCTAAATCTCCTTTTCTCAACTTATAAATATTAATGATAAAACCAATTTAATGAGCCCATAGAGAAGATCAAAGAAATAACAAAGCAGTTCTCTCATTATCATACCTAGCACAGTGATCATTCAATCCCTGAATGTAGAATGGAATCGAATGTTTCATAGAATTTGCATGTAAATGGACAAGCTTTTTGTTAACATTTCTAAATGGAAGGCTCTGTTTACTTAAACTTGGTATTGTTTCTATCCTGTTCGCTTGTATTATGGCATTAATTTGAATCAGTTCTGAAATTGTGTTTCTTTCTTGACTAATATCAAGAATATCAGGTTGTCTTTCCTGTTGTATCCAGTAGTATTGGTTATAGCAGCCTATCTGCCCAGATCCATCAGATACTAACATCTGCTTCTGCCTAAGCTGCTTGTTAACACAAAAAGTGTTCTCCTTCCTGTTGTGTCTAGAAATAAAACAAGAGCCATGGTCTGCTTATATTCAGAGTTAGTCTTCCCTACTTAGATGAAAATTTTCACTTTAGAAACACCTTCATGTAGCTGCCTATATTATGAATGTTAATTATGTTCCCGCAAAACAGTGCTTACACAAGAGTCTGCATATCGCTTCTGGGAATCTGTCCCCAGTTGGTTCTGACTGGTAAATACAGATGCAAACAGCCAATAGCTTGAGAACACAGAGGTGGATTTTTAGGATTTACCAGGCTTGGGCTAGGGAGAGAGGAAGAAAAAGGAAGATCCACCATGCTGGGAGAGTGTAGAAGAAAGGAGAAAAGCCATGCCTGAGAAGAGGGCATATCCGTGGTGTAAAGGAGCCAGGAGAGCACGGACCAGAGAGCTTCCCAAGTGGGTCCAGAGAAACCAAGATAGAATATAGAAGTAAGTAAGTGATAACTCTAGATTATCAGCAGAAGGTGGATTAACTGCATGGAGGTTAAACAGTGGCCCAGCTATTGTGCTATGTAAAGTGAAATATAAATATATTAAGGCGGTGTGTGTCTTTCACTCAGGAACATAAAGCATTGTGACAGGTAGTGAACCCACCACAGGATTTATTAAAAAAAAATTTTTTTCAAAACCTTCCTATATACATATACTCAGAGGCATACTCCTATGGAAATTATAAATGTAAGATGGACAGTAAGATTATCACAAATAACAACAATGTAAATGCTATGTATAGTTGATCTGGTTTTTGTTTTATTTTGGTTTTGGCATTTCTTAGGAAATAATGACACCATAGCTGTGTGGACATAATCTGTACAGTTTGATTAATTTTTTCCCAAAATTGTTGACAGTTTGATTCTGCAGGTGTAGAACTTATGTCATGCAGGTTCTATATTTGCTTTTTAAAAATTTTGTTCAAAATTTAAGCTACACACATTTGCAATATATGTGAAGGTAAAGGTTCTTTCCTTCAAACATGGCAACCCGAGTTTGATCTTCTTGCAACACAAACAGACGGAAGAGTGCCTGGACACTCCCCAGTTACTCCCTGCCTCCTGCAACAGTAGCATGGAACATGCATACCCAAATCATTCCCCTCCCCGCCAGAGTAACTAAATATTAAAACTATAAAAGAAATATTTTTTTCTCACAACAGCATCAGTATTTCAATCAAATAGAGACAATTTTACTGTATTTTTGTGTCTTCATTTTATTTTATTTTTCATTGTGGTATGTGTTCTTGTATGAGTGTACACTTACAGAGAGGACAACTTTAGGTTCTAGTCTCCAATTCCATCTTATTTTAAGTGAGAGATGTTGGTGACTCTGTCCCTCAGGCTAGCCAGAGGCCAAGCTTGATCCTACCTCACTTTTGGAGTCCTATACCTCATCACAAACTTTAGGAATATATTATCAAATGGAAACACTTCAACTGCTGGTCCAAATGAGCATTTTCTGCTCTAAAAGAGGCACTACAAACAAAAGCAGGATGGAAAACCCTAACATTGTTCCTGATTTTACTATTTTTGAAGTCTTCTTACTACTGTGGTGAGAGTGGCAGAGCAAACTTCTCACCTCAAGTCCAAAATATCCAGATGAGAGGAGAGCGAGAGTTCCATTATCCAGTCTAAAGAAGTATCCCAAAAGAATCAAGGAATCTCTTTTGAAGCTTCAGAACTTAAATACACTACTGATCTGTTGTCACACTGCTGAGCAAAGTTTATCCCAGAACCTTTGAGAATATTTTGGGTGGAAACTAAAATCATTACTTGGGCTGAGATAGTGACTAAGGGTGTTACATACTTGCCCTGGAAATATGAGGACTTCATTTCCAATCCACAGATTAATACAGTGTATATGTATTTTTTTGTCATGAACTTATTTCACAGGCTGCAAATGACAGGAAATGACTTTCAGTGAAATTCAATTCCACCATTAAGCAGTTTACTGAATTAGAATTGAACTGAGCATTTTGTAGGATTGCATTTATCAAGATTTCTAGTGTTCTGTTTAATTTCTTCCATAGAATAGTCTCACACAGAATCACTGCAACAAAATAATTGCCTTTGGTAAATGCAAATATATTCACAGATTGGCTAAAACAGAGATCTATAGACAGTATATAACTGACTTCTAGTTGCTATCATTGTTGAAATTAGTATTTTGAACCAAAATGTGCTATGGGTACATCACACTCTATATTCTTGTTTTTACTATTTGAAATTCTTGTGTTTTCTAACTTAAATTAAAATGTACAAAAAGGAAGAATTCTAGTTAATTATTTATGGATATCAGTATATTTAGTTTTGATATTTAGGAAATTAAATAAGAAAAAATGTCTCATTTGAGAACTCTTAATTAAATCCAAGGTAATATAATCAGTTTATCAATATAAACTAGCAACAAAAGTAAAAACCTTAGAATTTTAGTTTTTTATATAAAGCAAGCTTATAAACATCTTCTTTGTGATTTCTATTAGGAGATTCCAATACATAAAGATATGTTAATAAAATAGCCAATACAGTTGGAGACAGGAGTGCCAATTCATAGAGAATAAATGTAAAAAACAGTTTATTCTGAACACATTGCTAACAGAGTTTAAAATTGTTATATTTCCTTAGGATTAAGTCCTTAATGAATATTGCATCTAGATTTAGATGAAACTAACTTTCTCTATTCTAGAAAAAAAATTATTATTTCAATATATTTTGGGGATAAAAGGAATAAAACTCTTTTCTATTTTTGTTTTTGCTTTAATTTGTTCAATTGATTTTGAACATGGAAATAGTTACAGTGTTTATATTGTGCCAAGTTGAAGTATTTATCATTTGGCATATTTATTTGGATATAGAGGTTTTGCCTTTCTGTCTCCTTAACAGAAATGTCTGTCTTATCTTCCACCATGATTTTTCCATGTTTTGATGACACCTTGAATACTATGCCTTGTTTCATTTTTGTGAAAATATGGGTATTTTTTATAGTAAACTCAACATGTGATGTGTACATAGACATAAAGAAGAGTTACCTGATTTATTCTGTTACCTTGCTCGAAAGGACTGAAAAGATTCCACAAAAATAGACCATTAAGCAAAATAGAGCTCACTCTCAGTATTTGCTGGAAGAATGGTGAGACTCTGCCAAACTTCTGTAAAGTCAAACTTATAATTATCATTCACAAACTGTGAATTTATAGCACTTAAAGTCAGTATGCTATTTCAAACTTAAATACATCATTGTAGTTCCTTGACACTGAGTATCATAGTCGGCTACTTAAAAACTGTGCACAGTTTAAAGCAGGATGTGTCACCTCAGCACTTTATATTGATTGAACGAAATTCCCCTAACTGGAAGTTGAAGCATTTCATCAGGCAGATTGTCCGTACCAAGCAGGTTCAATAGACTCACCTGGGTCGCTAATGATAACAGAGTGGCATTCCACCAGAGGCTTTCTGATGAGGATAATAAATGGAGAGTGCTCGTCAGCTTGAAAGCTGCTTTCTGAGAATAAGAAGGGTTTCATTAAGAAGGAAAATTGGTCATGAACAATCACAGTCCTTAAAGTACAGAAGTATCATAGACGCAGTTGAGGAAAATCTGCTAAAGACAATATGAGTAAATGGAAGGGAGGAAACATTCCACAGTTCCAGTTTAGAACAGGGTTTATAACAGAGCTTGATCTACACAATGATTTCATCCCAAGAGACTATACTGTGTTTCCATATATAAGGAGAAGGATTATAAGTTAAATATCTGTAAAAATACCTTTCATTGGACTTTAAAGCACAGGTACTAATGAACATTATTTATATGTTTCTGATGAAATCATATATGTATGATATTGAAGGTCACTGTCCTATGAAAAATTTCCATACATGCATTTAAATGGCAAATCAATAGCTATGGCAATTAGAATCATTATTGAGGTATTTATTTTATACTGTATTAAGACTAATTGGATGACCTGGTTAGAAGCAATAGCACGGCATTTTAGGATTCCCTTTTGCAGTGCTTCTGGCTGCTTTCTTCTGCTTGTCACTGACATTCCCATCAGCACTGTGTCCCCTTCTACCTTTGTGAATCACATTCTTCACTTGAGCTCCTTCCATCCAATCTGTCCTCCTGTAAGTAGGTAAAAATATTATGCTCTTAAGTTTGTCAATTCTTATTCAAAACCCTTCAAATTATTTCTTTGGAACTCAAATTACTCCTGAATCTTTCATTATCTTCAGTTATGATTTTTTCTGCATATCGTATTGCTTCACTCACATTCTCTCCCTAGTTTCTTTATTGCAATAATAATAATAATAATAATAATAATAATAATAATAATAATTTATAATATTGATTAGATTATTATTAATAACTATCATGATGATTATTATTATCTCTGGAAAATTTTACATGCATTTTCATGAAACCTGATATTAGCTGGCCTTACCTCGGTGTCATATCAGTTTTCTGGATCTCATATGATTACCTGCCTGTGAGAGAAGTATTTAACAATTTATTATAACATTTGTAGTAATTAGCCATTAGGTACATGTTCTTTGACCCATTGTGGTGCAGAATGATAATCTTATGTAGTAACAGTTGCCTCAAAATCTAGTCCATATTGTAAATTAATTTAAAAAATCACTTGAAGTTGTTGCATATATCAGTACAGCTCATTTTGATAATACCCTTTCATCTCTCTGAAAGCACCTTCTATGTCCTCTTTCAAACTCATGTCTGCTTCATCAATATTATATAACATTTAATATAGAAGCATATTCATATACATGAAACTTCCTGAGGACAATTCGTGTTTTCTAAACAAATATGTGTGCAGGGCTCACTACTTAGGTACTGGCAATATTTGATGAAGTTTATTTCTGAAAACACTGACTTACCCTCCCTCACAAGCCAAGGATTACCAGCAGCTTCTCAGCCAGCAGAGAGACCTCATGAATCCTTTTCCTATACTGCCCAGGAAGTTGACAATAGTCTTATACAGGTCTTGTTCAGGCAACTCTTGAATGTTTAATATTTATAAATACTATGACTACAATTCAGTCATGTACATAATTCTATAAAAGTCATATCTATATTTCTACACCTTGGTGTACAATGTTTCCCAAGCCTGAAAATGTCAGATACTCTAGTCGCAGAATTAGAGAAAGCAAGTGTACATGCCTAGAATCCTGCACACTGATGACTGTTCGTTCTCATAGTATCAATAGTTACAATTCACGTTACAGAGGTGAAAAGATACCAACACCCCTACTCTTGTCTAAATCATGTGAAACAACGTAGAAACCAGTCTGGAATGAGATGCCCAATGGTAAAATAGTAACATTGCTGTCTTGGGAGTAGTCAATAATTGTTTATTTAGAACTAAGCTCCCCTTAGTAATTGCCTGGTGCTGTGATCCCAGGCAAGAACCCATGACTGTAGATCCATAGACCTTAGAGAAGAATTTTCTATTTTATTAGATGAAGGAGATAGTATCTCACTGCCTTCCAAACTATTGTGTTTATACTAATCCATTTTGTAGTTCTCACTAACTTATCATTTAATTGGACAGAGGCCATGAAAGAGAAACACAACTAGAACAATTGAAGTGAACAGTAACTGTGAAGTTACTGTGAAAAGACTGAATGCAGGCTCATCATTCTTTCTATCATGGAAATTTCACACTGAAGATATTCAGTGACTTTGTATGTTGTTCTCAATTTTTGTTTTGTTTGTTTAGTTTTGTTTTTCGAGAAAGGGTTTCTCTGTATAGCCCTGGCTGTCCTGGAACTCACTCTGTAGACTAGGCTGGCCTCGAACTCAGAAATCTGCCTGCCTCTGCCTCCCAAGTGCTGGGATTAAAGGCGTGCGCCACCATGCCCCGCTTTGTTGTTCTCAATCTTAATGCAGTTTTCAGGACTAAAAAAGCAGATCCTTAAAAGATTTGTAAATGAATTTATGAACTATCAACATATAAGATAAAATGGTAATTTCATGATGCTCTTGGTAGTAAATTCAGCTAAATTTCTTAGACTGGCTCTTACAAAATTAATTTTAATCATTAAACACTGAACACCTTAAATGTTTATTTTGCTGCGATTTGAAACCATTCCTGACCTCAAGCTGTACTACAAAGAAATAGTGAAAAAAAAACAAAACAAAACAAAACAAAAAAACAGAAAACAAAAAACAAACACAAAGTATTGGGACAAAAGCAGACAGGTTGATCAATGGAGTAGAATTGAAGACCCAGAAATGAACCCACATGTTGAGGTTAAATCTCCAATCCAAATATGCCTGGGCAATAAAAACATGACTCGATTAATACGAATACTTGCTGTGTGCCTAGGTCTACCACTACACTACCATCTTCCACATCTATGAGACCCCTAGTACTTGTGGTTTCTCCAGGCCTTGTGCTTCTGCTCTGCTTTTCTTCTTCCTCCTCCTTTTCTGCATTCTCTCTCTCTCAAACCTCCTTCTATCTCTCAACCTTCTGTTCTACCTTCCCTTTGTCTGCCTAATCTTCAGCTTTCCTTTATTTTACAAATTAAGGTGGGAAGCAGGTTTACAGGAAATCACCTGAGTGCTGACTCAATCCTTTTTGCAACGCCTCACAAGAGAACAGAATTAAGATCAAATATAATTACCCCAGGACTATCCACAACAGCCACATACTTATGGACACTTGATCTTTGGCAAAGAAACCAAAACCATACAGTGAAAAAAATAAAACCTCTTTAACAAATGGCACTGGTCTAACAGGCTGTCTATATACTGTAGGAAGCCGGCAGCGCTGCGCAGCGAAGGGGCCTGACGAGGCTGCGCTGAGACCGGCAAGTGGGCCCGCCGCGGTGCTCTGACCGGCGGGGGGACCCGCCGTGGCAGCACTCTGACCGGCAAGGCCGGCCAAGCTCTGACCGGCAAGGCCGCCCGGGCTCTGCCCCATTACAAGATGGTGCGTGACTGGCAGGCTGCCAGGGAAGAGAGCCTAGTGCGCATGTGCAGCTCTCTCCTCAGACCCTCCTCAAGCAGTAGCCCCTCCCGAAGGGAAAATATGCTAATGAGGCACTGCTTGTAGTACCAATGAAGGGAAATATGCTAATGGGTGTGGCTTGTGGCACCAATGAATGGGCCACATGCAAATGAGGTGTGGCTTGGTGCACCAATCCGCATCCACTACAACAACCCCTCCCCTTCCCTGAAAGAGTATAAAAGCAGCAGCTCTGCTGCTGTTCTGAGTCCCGGGAATCTACAAGCAAGGCGCTCCTGAATAAACCTGATTGAGAAGATCCCGGTGGTGGCGTGACTTTCTTGCTGGTCAACGGAGGCAGGGAGGCGCGCTGCAATATACAAAAGAATGAAAATAGATCCATATTTTTCACCTTGCACAAAGCTCAAGGCCAAGTGGATCAAGGACTTCAATATAAACCAGATATATAAACCAGATACACTGAATATAGTAGAAAAGAAAGTGGGAAAAAAACCTCAATCTTATGAGCACAGTAGGAATTTCCTGAAAAGTACACCAATGGGTAAGGCTCTAATATCAAGAATTGATACATGTGACCTCATGATACTGAAAAGCTTCTGTGAGGCAAAAGATTGTCAATAGGACAAGTTTGCAACAAGTAAAGAATACATACAATAAAACCCAGGCCCAACAGTGGGGAGAATGAACTTGTAAAGTCTACCTCCAGTAGAAAGAAAGGAAGGGCGAAGGACATCAAGTGGACAGATGTGGTTGTCATCCCACAGTCAAAAACTTTGACACAGAATTGTTCCTGTCTGAAAGAACTACAGGGACAAAAATGGAGACAAGACTGAGGGAAAGGAGGACTAGTGATGGGTCCAACTTGGGATCCATCTCAAGGGGAGACCCCAAGGCCTAACACTATTACTGGAGCTAGGGTGTGCTTGCAGACAGGAGCCTAGCATGGCTGTCCTCCAAGTGGCCTAACAAGCAGCGTTCTGAGACAGATGCAAATACTTATAGGAAACCAATGGACAGAAGCCAGGGACTCCTGTAGTTAAATGAGGAAAAGGCTGAAGAAGCTGAGGAGGAAGGCAACCCCATAGGAAGACCATCAGTCTCAAATATCCTGGACACCTGAGATCTCTCAGAAACTGAGCCATCAACCAGACAGCATACACTATATGGTCCAAGGCCAGCAGACACATATACATCAGAAGACTGCCTGGTCTGGCCTCTGTGGGAGAAGTGTCTAACCCTTGAGAAACTTGAGGCCCAAGGGAGTGGGGAGTCCTGGTGGGAGGTTGTGGTGGGGTCATCCTTTTGGAGATAGCAGGGAACATGGGTGGCATGCAGAACTGTATGCGGAGGTAATTAATGACTGGACTGTAAAAAATAAAAGTAAAAAAAAAAAATAAATTTAAAGGAAAATAATTGGAAAAAAACCCAACAGACCATAATAAGTATAACAAGCAGAAAGGCCCAAGAGTGGATGCTTCAGTCCCACTTGTAAAGGGGAAAAATAATCATGGGAGGCAGAAGGAGAGATAGAATTGTCAGTGGGAGAGGAGAAGAGAAGGGAAAGGGGGACAGGTTAAAGTATAGGGTTGTGCAGGAGAGAAGCCCAGAAGGTCATTAGAATAAATGGAAATGTGCAGAATCATGGGGGTGAAAGGTGAGGGAATCCTCTAGAATGTACCAGAGAAGTGGGAGGTAAGAGACTCTCAGGACTCAATGGGCTTGACCTTAGCCAAAATGCCCAACAATGGTCAGTGTGAACTGGAAGAGTCCACCTCCATTAGTTAGATGGGGCCTCAAGTGGTGGGGAAGTATTACTAACCCATAGTCAAAAGTTCTTACCCAGAATGGTTCCTGTCTAAAAGGAGTGTAGGGACAAAAGTGGAGAAGAGACAGAAGACAAGAGCCTAACATTACTGTCCTCTGAGATGTTCTACCAGCAACTGAGTGAGACAGATGCAGATATTTATACCCAAGCATTGGCCTGAAGATAGAGACCTCTATGGTTGATTTAGGGAAAGGACTGAAGAAGCTGAAGGGAAGGGCAGGAAGACCAGAATTTTCAACTAATCCGGACCCCAGGGGTATCCCAGACACACGGTTCTCCCAGACACTGAGCCACCCATCAGGCAGCATATAAGGGCTGGTAAGAGGTTCCTGGCACATATACCAAGAGGACTGCCTGGTCTGCCCTCATTGGGAGAAGATGTGCTTAATCCTGTTTGAGGCCCCAGGGAAGAGGGAGGCCTGTTAGGATGGATCACCCTCTTGGAGGCAAGGGGGAAGAGGAGTGGGATGAGGAACAATGGGAAAGGGAAAAGGAGGGGAACAATGGCGGCAATCTCAACAAATATGATAATAATTATTACTACTAATAATAATTATTAATAATAGCCAAATCGAAAAACCAGAGAAAATTTTAAGAACAAAATATATAATTAGTATTCTAGAGTTTTTTTGTTATTTTGATGAATATTTATCAAGAGCGATTTGGAAGGGAAAGTATTTATTTAACAATAGAAACTAGTGTAACAGTGTAGAAAATCAAAGTAGAAACCCAAGGTAGAAAAACTAGAAGCAGAAACCAAGGCAAAAGTCATACAGAAGGGCTGCTTACTGGCTTTCCTTCCCAGAGGTACTCTCATCTGCTCTGCTCTGGTGCAGCACTGCTACAGTGGAAGGAATGTCCTATATCAAATAGCAATTAAGAAAATCCAGGAGATATATTTACAGGCCAATCTAATTGATATAATTTCCCAGTAATGGGTATCTCGTCCCTGGCTATAATTAAATTGACAACTGAAGCTAACTATGGCATTCAACATTTGTCAGATTTGATGTAAAAACTCATCACTTTAAAGAATCACCTTTCTTTTCTTGCTTGTCCCCAAGATCATATGTTAACATCATAATATGAAACACAGTCCTACTTTGAAAAATCGTATGGATGTTCAAAACTTTAAAAGCTTAAAGTACAGGTTCTCTTAACTGTGGTCTCCTGTAAGATCCATAATTAAATATCTTTCTGATTCCAAGAGAGAAGAACCAGCTCACAATCATCATAATAAAAAAGCAAAAATAAAGTTCAACTGTTTAAATATCTCAATGCCCAATGTCTACAACTCACAAACTTCACGGTTCCAAAAAGGCTTGGGAATTTCCAATTTTGAGACTTTGCCATCCATAATATTCACAATGTACATGGTAGGCTCAAGGCATCTCTACTTCATAGCTCCTACATCGTTGGACGTACCTCATGGGTAATAGCATCTTCAAAATAAAGGAATCTCCAGTGCAGCTGTGGCTGTACCTTAACCAACAGATTCTACTGAATCTTACACTGGAGAGAGCTTCAGCTGCTGTTCATAACTTCTTAGCCTCAAAAGCACTATCATGATGGAAACTCTTACACATTTCCATATTTGACTTACAGTTTAAGATTCAGCCTTGACCACAGATTCTGTGTGCTCACCCAGGTCTTCATTTAAAAGACAAATAATGTCTCGAAAAACCAAAAAACAAAAAAACAAAAACAACAACAACAACAACAACAACAAAAGACAAATAATGTTAAATATCCTAATGTTTAACAAAAGTTTAAGAAGAAAGGAGTTCACTTCTGTGGAGTTAGTCTCACTTATCTCAGCTGATGTTTTTCACTTCCAGCTAAATATAAGCAGTGGATATTTAATTCAACATATCACATAAATCTTCCTTATGGATTTTCTGAAGAACTCTCAAACTTTACTCTAAAATTTCATAAGATAAACTTCCATAATTTATATTTTTCTTAGAAATTTTATCTTCAATGATCTGACAGGAACAGCCATTAAAATCTGGGTACTAAATAGTTATTTTCATATAATTAATGTATTTATAAATAGGTAGAGATTCTTAATCATATGGTCATATTATATGTATCTATAAACATAATGTATTATAGCTATTCAAATTAATTTGCATAGTCCATTTATTCATAATATATGTTATATGTATATTCCAATAATATGTGTGGACATATGAAGAAAAAGGGAAGTTGATAAGATTTGTGTGTATATGTGCAGAAATACTCACATAATCTATTGCTGTTTCTCTATCTTGTAATAACACTGATTTATAAAGGCAATTGAAGTTATCTTTAAAAGAATTTCTTAAAGAGAAATGAGTACAATTTTATGTATGCAGATAATATTTAAATATTTAATCATGAAGGTATAATTAAATATTTCTACATATATTCCTGTGTTTTCTTAAAATTTAAAAATAAGTCTAAATAAGTGCTTCTGAAAAATCCTTCTCCAAAACTGGTAAAATGTTCCACCCTGCTTCTTGAGTCAATAAGCTAACAAGCAATAGGATATTCTGGGCATGTTGCCAAATACCTATGATAATGCTGATTTGAAACATGAAGCCCTCTTGTGGAAAGTCAGCTATATTTGCTCATATATTTCCCAAAGCTTTAGGAGAGAAAAATTCCCTAAACATAACTCTTACTGTACCATTAAATACTGCAAAACCGTAAGGGTAAATCATCACTCAAGCTGTGCCTTGCTTTGTGTGGCTTTGTTTTTAGGTTATATTTAGAGGCACTTGGAGAAAACATTTGCCAAAATTTTAATGACTGATCAAATTCCTACCAAGTAGAATACTTTTAAATAAAAGCAATGAATAAAGCATTATAAAATCAAACAAAGTGATATAGAATCAAACTGACAACTGGATGAGCACTTCAGCTGTGTTTCTTGGAATTATTCCTACTCTCAAATGCTTCACTGAAAAAAATGAACTGTACTTTTACAGTTTTTAGTCCTTTGAACAACTAAGCTAAAGAGGGCAGTTAAATTAAATAGAATTTCGTGTTTGAAGAATGATGATTAATAGGAATCTGAAAAATATGATGAATATTTGACTTTTTTATATTTCAATTGAGTGTATTTATTTTGAGTAAGCAAATCAGTCTAAACTTTGATAATAATACTCATCCTACACTTCATAGTAGAGGTTTATTTCTATGTAAATCATATTAGATAGTATAACAACCCATAGTGTTAAAAATACAGTAATCAAAAAACAACCTTTCCTGTGCAAGGACTTGGACATAAAAAACATGTACATTTCTTAGGATATTGCTTTGTTTTCCATGATGACTTGTTGAGACTCCTTTTGGCTGGTGGTTTATATGTAAAGTCTTTATGATTATTTGATCATCATCTGCTTGTGTTATACTGAAAGTCCTGGATAATATTGTCCTACCGATTGACTCTATTCTAATATATCATTTTTAAGGCATGATAATTTTAATCAGTTATTTAAAAGTAAAAAGTTATAAAACTTTTTCACAGAAAAGATTCCATTGTCATTAGTAAAAATCTACTTGTATATTGATAATGTCCTATATATGAATCATGTTTAAATGAATAATTTTTTCTCACAAAAGGAGAATATTTCACAGAGCACTTGTTCAGTTTTTCTCTCATATTATTTATTTAGAACATAATTAAGGAGAAAACATAATTTTAAAAAGTGTTATGCATTATATGTATTCTCAAAATATACTTATTGTATCTTTCTTTTCTGCTTTATCAGTGTTGAGGTTGAGTCTTTGGAAGACATATGGTACAACTTTCATGTGTTAATCAACTCATGAGTTTATTGAGTAATTAGTCATAGGTCATTTTTAGAGACAGCAAATCCTGTCTGACAACTTTATTGTTCTACCATGGGACACATTCTACTATTTACTACTAAGAAAAAAGTTTGTCACCATATTCATATTTTGTAATTTAAATGTTCTTCACTTAATTGTCAATAGAATATCATGTCTGTTATTAAATTTGTTTAACTCATATGGTAAAATACATGTAAAATAAATATTTCAATTATTTTTCTATAGTTTTAGAAACACTGAAGAATGGGTATGAACTTGTTTACAAAGAATTTCTGAGTTTAATCTTTTCAGAAATAATGATGCATATATATATATATATATATATATATATATATATATATATATATATACAGAGAGAGAGAGATTGTGTGTGTGCACATATGCATGTGTGTGCGGTTGTGCGCGTGTGCATGTGTTTGTGTGTGTGTGTGTCTGTGTGTCTGTGTGTCTGTGTGTGTCTGTGTGTGTTGAGAAATCCCAATTCATCTAATACAATTTGGTTGTAGATCAACTGTGGACAAGTAAAGAGAGTCTACTTAAATAGTCAGCTTGGGATTTGAAATGTCACAACTTATCTATTCCTAACATACATTTTTTAAACTTATTTTCCAGATGTGCGCTCCTCCAACAACTGAAAATCCATTGATTAGGACACAAGAAGTCAAGTCTTAGCCTCAGCTGTGTCTGAATGGTCTTAGGGCTGAAAAGATTACTACGATTTTGTTGTTGTTGTTGTCTCTTCAATTCACATGGAGTTTTCCTAGCTCCAGTCTTCTTGAACAGTTATTTAGATGTTGCTTTCTCAATTGTTTTTAGCATCTATTTTCCCTTCTTCCAATTTCAAACTCTGATTTTATCATATTCTGTCCATGTATAATTTTACTCTGCTGTCACAAATACAGCATAGGTAAGTATTTGAGCAAAATTAAAACAAGTAACAAAAAAGCAAAATTTTATAAGAGATTATCATCAATGAAAATTTAGATTATTATGTATAATGTGATAATATCTAAGATAGAGAAGGCTATCTTATAACAAACATATCTTAAGTCCAAGCACAACATTCTTCCATTATGAAGAAAATAAATACACCAAGATTACATTTAAAAATTCTTGCTAGAGGCTTCATTTTACAAACATTTCTCTGAATAATGAAACAAACACTACAATGTTGTTGAAGAAAACCTGTTGCTGTGTAGACTACTTGAGGGTATAGAAATGCAACCGAGGACATAATTTATTTGTAACAGAGTTTTGCAATAGAAGATACAAAATTGCTATGGTGAAAATATAGCCAAAGTTTTTGTTGTTGTTGTTGTTGTTGTTGTTAATATTAGGAATCATATTAATATTTAACTAAGAGTCATTAAGCCCATATAAGCTCTGGCAATTCTCAATGGTTCTTGCTTCCAAACTGGATAGTACAGTCAGCTTCTGAATTGATGATACAAAATTAGATTTTTCAATCAATCCTCATGCTCACTTATTATCCTATGTCTAGAACTGGCACAATATTTGTGTTGATAAAATTACTAAAAGAATCATATCTACAAATTTATGTCACTAGTTTTACAAATGGACTCACCTAAAGTTTCCTCAGCAATAAAATGTTTGGACTCCGATGACGTACATTCCTAACAGTGTATCACTTTATTAATATAATTAAACATTTCCCCTCAGTGATGAGTTAATTATTTAGTTAAGCTTAGAGCATTTATTCTAAAGTCTACCTCTTTTCCCATTAATACTACATAGGAGTTGGTTTGCATTTTCAAATCCATAAAGTTAGATTAAAATTAATCTTAATCTTTGTTCTATTTGCATGTGTATTTGTATACTGTGTTTGTGTTGGAAGTTATCCATATGTGTAGGTATGTGTATATTCATATCAGACATTGTAACTGAGTGCCTTCCTAGGTCACACATCACCTCTTTACTAAGACAGAGTCTCTGGCTAAACTTAGAGTAGTCAAATTAATGTGATCAAACTAATTAGTTTGCCTCTATATCAGTCTCGAGAACACTGAGTTTTAAGGCAGGGTATTAGACAGTGAGCCATCTCCTTAATGTCCGTTTGCAATGGTTTGAAATGAGAATGGCTCCATAGCTTCATAGACTGACTAAATCAACACCCAGGAGTTGCACAAATTTAAAGAATTAGGTGGTATGGCTTTGTTGGAGGAAGTTGGCAATGAGGCTAGACTTTGAGGCCTCAAAATCACCATTCCAAGTCATAATCATTCTCTTACTGATGCCTAGATTGTAAAATTTAGCTCCTTCCCCAGCACTCCTTCTGCCTCCATGATGCCATCCTCCTCACCATAATGACAATGAATGAAATCTTGGAAATTGTAAGCAAATTCCACTTGAATTGTTTTCTGTATAACGATTGCTGTGGTCATATATCTTTTTATAGTTATAAAACACCGACTAAGACATCCTGTTTCAATCCTTTTACTGAGTCTGTAACTAAATAAAAGGGATACTTTCCTTAATATTAGTAAAGTTAGATCTCAGTTCTTAAAATATTTTCGGGTCTCCTGTGAAGCTTTGATAATTCTTGACAAATACAGAAGTGGATGCTCACAATCATCTATAGGGCAGAACACAGGGTCCACAATGTAGAAGCTAGAGAGAGTACCCAAGAGCTGTAGGGGTCTGCAACCCTATAGATGGAACAACAATATGAACTAATCAGAATCCCCAGAGCTCATGTCTCTAGCTGCATATGTATTAGAAGATGGCCTAGTTGGCCATTATTGGGGAAGAAAGGCCCTTGATCTAGCAATGTTTATATGCCCCAGTACAGGGGAATGCCAGGGCCAAGTAATGGGAGTGGGTGGGTAGGGGAGCAGGGTGGTGGGAGGGTATAGGGGACTTATGGGATAGCACTTGAAATGTAAATGAANGGGTTCCTCGACTTAAGTTAGTTTACTCAGTATTATGTATGCAGTTACAGCTTAAGCGTAAATAGTAAATTCATTTCTCCCTCTCTTCTCTGGAACTATCCCCACCGGGAGCAACCAATTAAACCCTATCCTGGCCACACACAGAATGCCACGTGGCTCTTGCTCATACACCAGGAGTTCTCGGGCTTCAACTTCACATTCTCGGGCTTAGAATCATGTCACTGCCAACACAGCCTAATGCCATATAAGGAGTTATTTATGCCAGCAAGACTGATAAGGCCAAGGCAGGCAGCGCCATCTTTCAGGGTGCGGCCGCTAGGCTCCCTACAGAAGGGAGTCAAAATTAAACTGGTTTATCAATTTTCTATGGGACAGCATGTCAATTCTTTAGAGCATATACTAAGGAGTGCTATATCATGCTGGATTATATTCATATTCAATATTTTAGCTTTTAGAAAATTCTTCACATTGATTTACTGTGTGAATAGACCAGTTTGCAATCCCACCAAGAGTAAATGAGTGTTCCCTTTTTCCCACTCGAACTCCAGCAATTGATGTTGTGTTGTTGTTGTTGTTAACCTTTAAATTTTGGTTGGTATAAGAGGAAATCTCAAATAGTTTTAATTGCATTTCTCTAATTTCTAGGGGTTAAACATATTTTTGAGATAGTTCTTAGCCATTTTCTTCCTTTGTTTGAAATTTCTTTTTATTAATTAATAGGAAACATAGCCAAAAAGAACAGTGAAGTCATGTGTCTAGAAGACCCTACAAACACCATTGTACAAAATCAAAAATAATACCAAATGTGTTTCTTTCTACCAAAAAAAAATAAATGGACTCTTACACTTCATTTTAAAAAGTTGTTTTTGAAATAAAAATAATTATTTAAAAATCATAACTAATATAATGGGAGTTAAGAAGTCCAGTCACAAAGGATAAAATTAAAGTGCAACTCCCCAGCCAAAGGCTCAGAGAACACCGTGGAAAAAACTTGGTAGAAATGTTATAAGAGTTGGACTAGTGAAGATCTTTTCCCAAACTGTAGGTTGCCATTTTGTCATATTAAAGGAATCCTTTGTCTTACAGAAGCGTTTTGGTTTCATGAGATCCCATTTGTCAGTTGTTGATCTTTGAGCCTAAGTATTTGATGTTCTGTCAGAAAATGTCTTTTTGTGCCAATGTCTTGGAGGATGTTTCCTACTTTCTTTTCTTTTAAATTCAGTTTAAGTATCTAGAGTTCCTTGATTCACTTAGACTTGACCTTTGTACAAGGTGATGAATATGGGTCATTTTGTACTCTTCTACATGGAGACTGCCAGTGTTTGACTAGCACCATTTGTAGAAAATACTTTTTTTTTTTTTTTTGCACTATATGGTTTAGGCTTCTTTTGAAAGATCAAGAGTAATAGGTATGTGGGGTTATTTCTGGATCGTCAACTATATTCCACTAACGTATGTGTTTGTCTCTCTACCAAAACCATGTGATTTTTATCACTATTGCTCTGTAGTATAACTTGAAGTCAGGGATGGTGATTCCATCAGAAATTCTTTTATTGTTGAGAATTGTTTTCCCTACTTTTGCTTATTTGTCTTTCCAGATGATATTGAGAATTGGTCTTTCCATGTGGAGTCATGTAAAATAAATGATAGATTTTTATAGCTATGAAATAAAATAAATTCACCTATAAAATCTCTCTGTACAGATTTTGTCACAGTATATAATTTGGTATGTACTGAACACATAGAATAATATACAACCTATTTAAAATCATATATGTATCATAACCTATTTAGTTTTAAGATTCATTATTTCTCATGTGACTAGATGTATATATTTGATCCAGAATTACATTATTATATTTTTATTAGTGAATAGTTGATCATTCCTTTACCTGTGTCTACTTCAAATTAAAATGGTATAATTTAATTGACAATTAATGATGCTGAATACTTGAATGTCTATTTTTTCCACCTATTCTAGGAACAAAACTCATGTGTAACAATTATCTCATATAATATACTAATCATATATAACAAGTTATTTTTAATTTCATATAAAATTATACATACAAGTTTATCCAAAAACTTGATATTATATGATTTCCTTTTTTTTTAAAGATTTATTTTATTTATTATATGTAAATACACTGTAGCTGTCCTCAGACACTCCAGAAGAGGGCACCAGATCTCATTACAGATGATTGTGAGCCACCATGTGGATGCTGGAATTTGAACTTATCACCTTCAGAAGAGCAGTCGGATGCTCTTACCCGCTGAGCCATCTCACCAGCCCATGATTTCCTTTCAAAATGTCGTGTCAGATACATTTTCACAGTCAGTTATATTTATTCTTTCCATGGTTAATAATGACTCCATGTATTTAACTGTATGAACTTATAATAGACTGTGTGTCCTTTGCCTCTATTAGACAGGAGCCCTTCTGGGTTAAGAATATGGAGATGAGTGGGTGACCCCATGCCACAACTGGGGGCCTTACCTAATCTCTGGATACAGTCTCTACAGGTTCTCCCTCCAATTGTTGGGCATTTCAACTAATCTCTTCCTTGATGGCTCATGGGAGCCTCTTGCTTTTCTGGCATCTGGGACTTGCTGGTAGCTATCCCCAGTTCCATATCCCCTAATGTTACACTTCTCTGTTCAAACTCTGGACTCTCTATGTATCATCCTTGTCTCCTCTCATACCTGATCCTAACCACCTTTCCCCCTCTCTCTCTTCCTTTTCTCCCAAGTCCCTCCCAACCTCTACCTCCTATGAGTATTTTGTTCCTCCTTTGAAGATGTACTAAAGCATTCAAATTTTGGTCTTCCTTCTTCTTGAGCTTCAGGTGGTCTGTGAATTGTATCTTGGATATTTTGAGCTTTGGTGCACATATCCACTTATCAGTGAGTGCACACCATGTGTGTTCTTTTGTGACTTGGTTACCTTAATCAGGATGATATTTTCTAGTTCCATCCATTTGTCCAAGAATTTCATGAATTCATCATTTTCAATAGCTGAGTAACAGTCCATTTTATAAATGTACCACATTTTCTGTATCCATTCCTCTGTTGAGGGACATCTGGGTTCTTTCTAGCTTCAGAATGTTATAAATTAGGCTGCTATGAACATAGTGAAGTATGTGTCCTACTTATATGTTGGAGCATATTTTGGGTATATGGCTAGGAGTGGTATAGGTGGGTCCTCAGGTTGTACTATGTCCAATTTTCTGAGGAAGCACCAGAATTATTTCTAGAGTGGTTGTACCAGCTTGCAATTCCCACCAACAATGGAGGATTATTCCTCTTTCTCCACATCCTTGCCAGCATCTGCTTTCACCTGAGTTTTTGATTATAGACATTTTTGACTAGTATGAGGTAGAATCTTGGGATCATTTTAATTTGCATTTCCCTGATGACTAAAGATGTTGAACATTTCTCTAGGTGATTCTAGGCCATTGGATATTCCTTAGTTGAGAATTCTTTGTTTAGCTATGTACCCAATTTTTTTTAAATGGCTACTTGGTTCTCTGGAGTCTAACTTTCTGATTTCTTTGTATATATTGAACAATATCCCTATATTGGATGTAGGATTGGTAAAGATCTTTACCCAATCTGTTGATTGTCATTTTGCCCTATTGGTAGTGTCCTTTGCCTTACAGAAGATTTGCAATGTTGTGTGGCTGCATTTGTCTATTCCTGATCCTAGAGCATAAGCCATTAGTGTTCTGTTCAGGAAAATTTCCCCTGTACCCATGTTTTCAAGACTCTTCTTCACATGCTCTTGTATTAGTTCCAGTGTGTCTGGTTTTAAGAGGTCCCTGATGCACTTCGCCTTCAGATTTGTACAAAGAGATAAAAATGGATTGATTTGAATTTTTTCTACATGCTGACCACAAGTTGAACTAGCACCATTTGTTGAAAATGATGTCTTTTTTCCACTGGATGGTTTTAAGTGACCATAGATGTGTGAGTTTATTTCTGGGTCTTCACTTCTATTCCATTAATCTCCCTGTCTGCCTCTGTACCAAGGCTGAGAAAGAAATTAGGGGAACAACACCTTCACAATAATCACAAATAATATAAAATACCTTGTGACACTAACCAAGCAAGTCAAAGATCTATATGACAAGAATGTCAAGTTCCTGAAGAAAAAAGTCGATGAAGATCTCAGAAGATGGAAAGATTTCCCATGCACATGGATTGGCAGAATTAATATAGCAAAAATGGTCATTTTGCTGAATGCAATCTATAGATTCAATGAAATCCCTATCAAAATTCCAAATCAATTCTTAATAGAGTTAGAACAAGCAATTTTAAAGTTCATTGGGAATAACCAAAAACCAAGGATAGTGAAAACCATTCTGTAGTGGCTATCCCTGGTTGAAAACTTGACTATATTTGGAATGAACTACAATCCAGAATTGGGAAGCTCACCAGTGACCCTAACCTGGAGGCTGGGAGATAGAAGTTTCTGATCTGGATTTTGGTATGGAAATCTTGAAGCATAGTGGCTATGGATTCCAGAAGATCCAGAAGAGAGGGAGATCTCTGAGTTCAAGAATTAAAGGTATGATGGCACACACCTTTAATCTGTTAAAGGTGTGATGACACACACCTTTAATCTGGGCTATGACTTCTGCTGGAGATAATATAAGGACACTGGAAGAAGGGAGATGAGCTCTCATTCCTTCGCTTGCTCACCATGTGGGACTGAGTAACTGCTAGATCCTTGGACTTCCATTCACAGCTACTACTGAACCATTGTTGGGAATTGGACTGCAGACTGTAAGTCATCAATAAATTCCTTTACTATATAGAGACTATCCATAAGTTCTGTGACTCTAGAGAACCTTTGACTAAGACACATTCTCAACTATAAAAGGTTCTTGGGTAATCACCACCCCTGACCTTTACAACTTCTTACTAAATAAAATTTAAACATGTTATTTTTAAGAAAATTAAATAAAACATTATTTGTTTATAGATGTCATGATATCGTGTGTAAAAAATTGGGAGGAAACTTTCAGTATATAAAGTGTATTTACAAGGTCAATACTCCTTCTTTTGAACAAACAAATACATTTGAAATGAAAATTCAAGCACATTGCCATTGCATTTACAAAGGAAATCACAAATATATGGAAAGGGGCTCCAGAAGTAAGTGGATAAATATTTATCTGCATATATTAATAGAGTGTTGTTTTATGAACACCAACCATCCGTAGAGTGAAAATGTCAGGTTTGCAAACCTTATCTTTAGAGTTAGTAGTGATGGTAAAACAAGAAATGTATATGTAGGATAATGAAACTAGATCTTTATCTATCACCTTGTATAAAACTGAACTGAAAATAGATTAAGGAACTAAACATAACATCTGATGAGCTGAATCTGATAAAAGAGAAAGTACAAACCTTGCTTGAACTTATAGGTACAGATAAAGGCTTTCTAAGAGAACCATGTAATCTTAGGTACTGTGATCCATGATAAATGGAGCATCCTGAAATTCAGTTGTTTCTGTACAGCAAAGGACACCATCATGCATGTAAAGGGGCAGCTTATAGAATGATAAAAACAAAAACAAACACTTTACCAACTACACATCTGAAAAATGCTTAGTAAGTAGAATATACAACACATTAAAATTAATAATTGAGAATACTAAATAAATCATCTTAACAAACATTAAAACTACAAAATATAGCATATATATATATATATATATATATATACATACATATAAGTAGGTGAACACCATTAGCAAAAAGAAAAACACAAATTAAAATTAATTTTGAAATTTCATACCCTTGTCTGAATAGTTGACTTAAAAATGTCAAAAATTTTAATCCCCTTCAACTCTTTCAGTCTTTTCCCTTGCTCTTATGTTGGGATTCCAGGATCAGTCAGATGCTAGCAGAGCCTCTCAGGGGACAGCTATCCAGAATCTTGTCAGCTAGCTCTTTTTGGCATCAACTGCATTTTTTGATCCTGCATTTCCACTAGATAGTAATAATTCTTGGGGGCTAAAGAGATGGTTCAGTAGTTAGGAGCACTGACTACTCTTCCAGATGTCCTGAGTTTAATTCCCAGCAACCACATGGAGGCTCTGATGCCTTTTTTGGTGTGCCTAAAACCACCTACAGTGTACTCTTTTAACCCATCACATTTTTTTTTAACCCAGAATTGTTACTATCTAAAGAAAATGCAGGGACAAAAAATAAAGTTGATGCCAAAAAGTGCTAGCTGACAAGAGTCTAGTATAGCTGTCCCCTTAGAGTCTCTGCCAGCATCTGACTGAGCCTGGAATCCCAATGGAAGAGCAAAGGGAAGGACTGAAGGACCTGAAGTGGATTACAACCCAATAGGAAGAACAACATCAACTAACTGGACCACCCAGAGTATCCAGGGATTAAACCACCAACCAAATAGTACACATAGAGGGACTCATGACTCTGGCCTCATATGTATCAGAAAATGGCCTTGTCAATCATCAATGGGAGGAGGGGCCCTAGGTTCTGCAGAGGCTTGATGCCCCAACATAGGTAGGAGGTCAGGCAGGAGTGGATGAGTTGGTAGAGGAGCACCCTCATAAATGCAAAGGAGAAGGAGCATGGGGAGAGGTGTATGTGGAGGGGAAACCAAGAATGGAGATATCATTTGAAAGGTAAATGAATAAAATGATTAATAATTAATGAAAACATTTTCTTAAGTGTCAAAAAAAATTATGACACTTGGTTACTCCCCAGAAACTTATGGTAAAATCCTGTTTCTGAAATATGCATTGTTTTCATAATAAATGGAGAAATAAAGGTAGAACTGACATGGAATCTTCATCCCTACTGCCTGATGATGGAAGGTGCAATTTATTCTATATTAGGAGAAAAGTAATCATTATCTTACTTACTCATGAATCCCATGAGCTACAATTATGACTGACCTGGCAAAATATGCTAGTATTCATTCATAACATTAATGACTTGGGAATATCCCATCAATTTCTTGTTTCATTTCACCCCTGTACCATAAGACATAATCCATATCTAGCAACAATATTTGGGACAAGATCTGAAGCCAGAAAGCCATACAACCTACTATAAGTACATAAGCTATACAACCTACTATAAGTACTTTGGTAACTGGACATAATACTAAGTAAATCACATTAGTAGTTAACAATTTAGAAGATAAAGTAATCTATCTCTCCATCTGAGCAGATGGAATTCTACAACAGATGGTAATTAAGACAGAGGTCCACCTTCAGCATGTCTTCATCTAGCAACTGATGGAAACAGATGCAAAGAGCTGCAGCCAAACATAAGGCTAAGCATAGGGAATCTTGGATTGTAGGATCCAGGAGAGTCAAGAGAACCTCACAAAAATCCACAAAATCAACAAATCTGGACTCACAGGGAATCACTGGTACCGAACTAACAATCAGAGAGCCTGCATTATATGTTATAGTTGTGTAGTTTTACATTTTTGTGGTGCTTCTAACCAAGAGGCAGAGCTGTTTCTTAAGCTTTTAAGTGTTTTTAGAAACGTTGTCCTCCTACTAGTTTGCTTCTTCCAGCCATAATATGAAACAGATGCCTACCCCTTTTGCAACTTGATATGCCATGTTAGGTTTATATCCCTGGGAAGCCTGCTCTTTTCTGAAGGGAAACAGAAGTAGGTGAACAGAAAGGAGGGCCAGTCCTGGAAATAGGGAGAGGGAGAGAGGGGAAATTGCAGTCATGATGCAATTTATGAGTTAATAAATTCATTTTTAAAGGGAGGGGCAAAAGACAGAGAGCTACAGGCAATCATTGTGTGGAGAATAAGGAATTGCAGGGCATCCAACTCTAAATAGGTCATCAACATGTCACCCTCTGCCCATTGTTCAGAGATCACTGCAGCAATAAGGTCAGAAGATCAACAGTCCTGAGGATGGCCATACATCCAGGAGCACACACATCATAAATTAGACTAGATTGAATTAGAAAAATGTGAGGATATACAGTTTGGTATATACGGAAAGTGCATGGAATATTTTGGTATATTTGATGGAGTAGTGGATATGATCAAAACAATATGCTGTGAGGAGATAAAGGGAAAATGCCCATAGTACAAAGTGACAAATTAAACATGGTAAAATTCTGTGTATTTTGTGCTTGTGACTATATGATACTTAGGGAAAGACATTTAAAAACTTCAGTGGAAGAATAGACTTATCTGAAGAACCATAGAGCATATCTTTCTAGGCAAATGACCTGCAGAGTTCACAGCTGGATATGACTGTTGATTATTTGTCCTACTACGCAGGTCCTAGTAGATGTCTTTATACCCATGTACATATAGGAGCTATCACCTCAGTGACTTAATAATGATAGCATAAACAAACAATTAATAAGTAAATAACAAATGAATTTGTTTATTTTTAATAATAATAATCTTGAATTAAAAGTAGTGAGATTTAGGTAAGGAATTAAAGAATAGGGAGTGAGGCATGGATTTCATCAAAGTATATTACTTACACCTGTTAAATTCTCAATCAACAATAGCCAGCCCTGTAATAAGCCTTATACACTCCTTATTCTGAGTCTATACATATCTATATAGAAGGCGAGACAAGATGTCCTCCATTAGCATGAGTATCTGTCAGAGAACTGTCAGAGAAGCCACAGAACTGTCACTTCCTTTCTCTTCTAACAGCAGACAATAAAACACAGAGAATGAAAGAAAGAGAGAAAAGAGGGAGATCGATATGGAAGTAGAATTTGTATGTTATGGTTTGTATATATAAGCCACAAAGTCTATGTGTTAAAACTTTGTCTCCAAGGTGTCACTATGGGGAGAAGGAAGAACACACAGGAAGAGATGTGGATCTTCAGCTTTTCCATCTTTTTCTTTTGGCTTGCAATGAGACATTTTCTCTACATCTGATCTCCGAGTTTTGCCATCTGCTATAAAGTAACAATGCCAAGGGGTAGGAGTGGGGAGCTTGCCAGAGTCTGTACCATGCTGTTTGGTTTTTTAAGCATCCAAAACCTAAGATAAGTTTACTACCCATCGTTATAACTGACCTCCTTTAAACATTTCCTAATAATAGCTATGATTCATTCACTTAACCTTATATTAAATGATCTCCCCATTAACAAATTTTAAGTTTGAATGCATCTTTAAGAGCACACCATAAACTTCTGTGCCACTAGAGTTTGTTCATTCCAGTTGCTATTTCAACACTGAGAGCATCAACAACTTTGTGCCTATTTTGAGAGGTTTGGGGATCATTTCACAGTGTGTTATTTAACTCATGTGTACCTTTTCCACTTTTTTGCGTCACAGACCACTATTTTAATCCAATCTGGAAGAGGAAAACATAACAAAGCCAAGAAAATAAAAATAGGTGGGTATTTTTGAAATTTATGAGATGCAGGTATAGGGAAAATTCAACTTAGTAGATTATAACAGCCCCATAGTCCAATATAACACACATACCAACAATTTGCTAAGTTTTTATGTTCTGTAGTTAAAATAAATTGTAAAAGATAAGTACAGAGTGTATTCTGTGAGATAATTTGAGAGTGTAGCATAGAGAGTAAAAATATAGCTTCATCTATAGTCCAGTAGTCTTTGAATCCTTTACTTAGAGAGACTTATATTTTCCTCATGTATTATGTATCATTAGAAATGATCATATTTTCAACAAAATAACATGGTAAGCCTATAAAAGGTTATTTTTCATAATTGTCAAGGCTAAACTTAGTAGAAAATATGAGCCTGAAAATCTAATTTTGAAAAGCTACTATTATATTTTCTTTGTTGACTAAAGCACCAGCTATAAACAGTGGGGTTTTATATCCATCAATAATAAGACAATCTATTTTATCCAGTTCTAATATTCATGTTGGAAAATTCATGGATAGGTAAGCTGGTATAGTGTCATCTTCTTACTTCATTGTAAAAAATCTTGAGTATAATGCTGCTGATCGAAAATATGTCTGCATGCAGAGGTATGCCATTATACTGAATCATTATTATGTGGTTGTTTTTATTTATATTCATATTGTATAGTGCAATGATGAGTATATCTCTATAAATCTTGTTGTCTTTTTCTTTGGGAAATCACTTTATGTGGAAAGATTTGAACAGAGTATAAATGTTTAACATATACTCTAAATTGGCCATATCAATTAGTCACTTCATTTAGCTTCTTAGATTACTGACTACTGTGAAATTTCATTTAACTATTTTTAAAAGTTTAAGTAGAATATAATTATATCTTTTCCACCATTCCTCCTTCAGCTTCTCTCATGTCCTTTCTTGCTTCTTATCAAATACATGTTCTCTTCTTTTATTATTACTGTCACACACACACACACACACACACACACACACACACACACACTCCACATAAATGCAATATACTGAGTCCAATTATTGTTGTTCATGTTGTGTTTTTTATTGCCTAATGCTAGGGATTGGATAACTATGTACAGGGCTTATTCCTGCAGAGGACTAACTCACCTTTTCAGAAGTTGTTGTTTTTCTGTAGCTCTTTTTTTTAGCGGTGGGATACCATCCACTTTAATATGTAAAGTACTTTTGTCATTGTTTAAGTGGCTATGTTGTTGACATTTCATGGGTATAACTATCCTGTCATATCTTGAAGATACAATTTTCATGATCTCCTGGTTCTTACAGTCTTTTTGTCTTCTCCTCTGCCATGTTCTTCGTTTCTTACCTATAGAAGTTGGGTTGTAGATGTACCAGTTAGGATTCCACACTTCACACATAGTCAGCTCCTATCTGAATTTTGCCTAATTGTAACTTTCTTCTGTTATGGTCTCTGCCTGCTTTAAAAATAAACTTCTTCATACAGGGTGGGAGCTAGAATTAACTGTAGTCATAAGGATTCCTATCTAAAATGCAGTTAAGAATTAACCTGTTTGGTTAAGGGACATTAGAATGTTCTCCTTTAAGATTCCTGATCTCCATAGTTGTAGGAGGTTGTATAGATTTACTGATGAAAGCTGCATTTTTTCTGGTTGTTGTCTAGGTTTCACTTTCTTTAGCCTGCAGAGTACCTGGCAATGACATAGAGACTAGAACATATGAGTGAAGCCTCCATGCAAGAACCAGCTTGACCTCTCTATGGTCAATGATCTGTGCACATTTCACCCACAATGGGATTCTGATGTCCATTTGCAGTGACCTTATTGTAGCATCAATCTGAATTGTTTAGGGGTTCCCCAAGTGAACTGCCTTGACCAACAGGTCAGCCAAATGCAACCCAGTCCCACTGCTGTAATCCTTGCCTGGTTACAAAAGATGACTATTTAAGATCCTCTAGATTCTCTATTACTGGGTTCAACCTCATTGATTCTAGAAAATTTTTACTGTATTATGTTTACACCCTGCCTTTCCCTAAATGTCCCCTAAATTCTTGCTACTTGTTGGCACAAATCCTGTTAAGCATGAAAGATTACTTTCGAACAGTGGCACAGAACATGCTGGAATGGCCAACCATTGTCTGGTTTAATTTAAGGCACAGTCCATGAGAGGAAACTGATCTCACACATGGCTTGTATGGCCAGTTACTTAAGACTGGATCACCCAGAGACCCATGATAAGACCAAACATGACTGGCAAAGCAATCATTGAATTGTTTGCTAATGATATTCTGTCATACTCATAGACCCATGACTTGTCATCATCAGATAGTTTTCCTCTGGCAGAAGATGGGAACAAGTACAAATACACACACTCACACATAATGCTGAGAGATAGTATACTTTGGTGGTCTCTATCTGTTCCCTATCCTTGGAGCTCAGAGAACCCCAAATATGAGAAAGGAAATTCTGTAGGACTCAGTTGAGATGGAGGACCTCAGGAGAACATGGCCCACTGAATCAAGTAAGCAGGGGTCATATGGGCTCATAGACCCTAAAGCAGCAAAAATGCAAGAATGGGGCCTGCATGTGTTGACATCAGGTCTTCTGCATGTACACTATGCCTCTTAGCTTGCTGGTTTTGTAGGACTCCTTATAGTGAGAAGAGGTGTGTCTCTGACTGTTGTCTGCTCTTGGGAATCCTTTTCCTCCTATTTGGGTTGCCTTGTCCTACCTCAATATGAGAGATTTTCACGTTGCCTTGTATTTTTTGTCCTGTATATATTGTTTTATTAATTATATTATTTATTTACATTTCAAATGATGTTTCCTTCCTGGTCTCTCCTCCACAAATGCTCCTCTCATGCCCTTTACTTTGGCCATTATGAGAGTGTTCCCAGCCCTCCCTAACACCTCTAGCACCCTCTTTCACTAGGGCAACAAGTCCCCCAGGACCAAGAAATTCCCCTCCCCTTGATACCAGATAAGGCAGTCCTCTTCTCTATTTGTAGCAGGAGCCATGGACCTACTCATGTATACTTTTTGGTAGGTGCCTTAGTCTCTGGGAACTCTGATGTGATTGGTTGATCTATACTGTGGTTCTTCCTATGAGGTTGCAATTCCCTTCAGCTCCTTCAGTACTTCCCCTAACTCTTCCATTCTAGTTCCTAGGCTCAGTTCAACGGTTGGCTATGAGTTTATGCATCTGTCTTTGTCAGGTGCTGACAGAGCCTCTCAGAAGACAGCAATAGCAGGCTCCTGTCTGCAAGTACTTCTTGGCATTAGCAATAGAGTCATGGTTTTTTGTCTGTGGATGGGATGGATCCCGAGGTGGGGCAGTCTCTGGGTGACCTTTTCTTCAATGTGGCCTTTCCTTCATAATCTGCTCTATTTTTTGTCTCTGTTTTTTTTGTTTGTTTGTTTGTTTGTTTGTTTTTTGTTTTTTTTGTTTTTTTTTTTTGTTTTTTTTTTTAGATAGGAACAAATCTGTGTTTAAGATTTTGAGATGGGTTCGTGGCCCTATTCTGCAACTGGGGGTCATGTCTATCTCCTGGAGGTGGTTTCTTCAGGTTCTGTCTTGTTGCTCCTGGGTATTTCAGCTAATATCATCCCCAATGGGTCCTGGGAGCCTCTTACATCCTTGACTTCTAGGATTTTCTAGTAGTTCACCATGTTTGCTATTCGCCACAAACTGTTACATATTTCTATTCATTCTCCTGGTCCTCTGGATTTCTTTCTTTTTCCTTTTTTCTTTTTTTTTTCCATACTGGATCCTGCCCCTCATTTTCTCTTCCCCTACACTTTCCTACCCAGGTCCCTCCCTCCCTTGATTATTTTATTCCCGCTTCTAAGTGGGTTTGAAGTATCTACACTTTGGTCTTCCTTATTAAAGTTCAATTGGTCAGTTAGTTGTATGGTGGGTATTCTGAGCTTTTGAACTAATATCCACTTATCAGTGAATATATATCATGTATGTATTTTTGGGTCTAGGTTATCTCTCACTCATGATAACGGTTTCTACTTCTATCCATTTGCCTGCAAAATTTGAGAGACTGTTGTTTTTAATTGTTGAATAGTATTCTATTCTAAAAATGTACCTCTTCCATTAAGGGACATCTGGGTTGTTTTCAGCTTCTGGCTATTATAAATAAGAGTGCTATGAATATGTGGAGCATGTGTTCTTGTTATATATTGGGAGCATATTTTGGGTATATGCCAGTAGCTAGGTCTTCTGGTAGAACTATTTCCAATTTTCTGAGGAACTGCCAGATTTATTTCCAAAGTGGTTGCACCACGAATTCAGGGCACATGCCTAAACATAATAAAAGCAGTATGCAGCAAACCAACATCCAAAATCAAATTAAATAGAAATAAACTTGAAACAATCTCACTAAAATCAGGGTATTTAAATGTCTAGCTAGAGCAATTAGACAATAAAAAATGTCCAAGGAAGACAAATTGGAAATGAAGAAGTCAAGGTATCACTATTTGTGGATGATGTGATAGTGTACATAATAGACCCCAAAATTCTACCAGAGAACTTCTACACACGATAAGCAACTTCAGCAAAGTGGCTAGATACAAAATTAATCAAACGCAGACACTACTTCATATGACAGCAAGATTTTGCTGAAAGAACCCTGCTATAGCTGTACCTGGTGAGGCTATGCCAGTGCCTGGCAAAAACAGAAGTGGATGATCACAGTCATCTATTGCATGGAACACAGGGCCCCCAATGGAGGATCTAGAGAAAGTACCCAAGGAGCTGAAGGGGTCTGCAACTCTATTGGTGGAACAACAATATGAACTAACCAGTACCCTCAGAGGTCATGTCTCTAGCTGCATATATAGCAGAAGATGGCCTACTTGGACATCATTGGGAAAAGAGGCCCTTTGGTCTTGCAAACTTTATATGCCTCAGTACAGGGAAAGACTAGGGCCAAGAAGTGGGAGTCAATGGGTAGGGGAACAGGGCAGGGGGAAGGTATAGGGACTTTCGAGATAGCAATTGAAATGTAAATGAAGAAAATATCTAATAAAAATTGAAAAAAAAAATTAACTCAAACAAATCAGTAGTTTCCTCTACTCAAAAGGTATATATGCTAAGAAAGAAATTAGGGGATGGTATTGCTACAGAGACAGATAGGTAGATCAGTGGAATAGAGCTGAAGACCCAGAAATAGACCCACACACCTATGGTCACTTGATCTTTGAGAAAGAAGCCAACACCATACAGTGGAAAAAAGGCAGCATTTTCAACAAAGGATGATGATTTAAATCAATGGCTCCATATACAACCATGCAAATTCATCTATTTTTATCTCCTTGTACAACGTTTAAATAAATGAGACCAAGGACCTCCACATAAAACCAGATATGCTGAATCTAATAGAAGAGAAAATGGGAAAGAGTCTTGAACACATTGGCACAGGGAAAATTTCTTGAACTTAACACAATTGGCTCAGGCTCTAAGAGCAATAATTGACAAGTGGAACCTCATAAACTGAAAAGCTTCTGCAAGGCAAAGGACACTGTCAACCGGACAAAACAGCAACCTACAGATTGGGCAAAGATCTTTACCAACCACACATGCTATAAAGGGCTAATATTCAAAATATACAAAGAACTCAAAAAGATAAATTCCAGAAAACCAAATAAACAAATGTTAAAATGTAGTACAGAATTAAACAAAGAATCTCAACTGAGTAGCCAAGAAGCACCTAAAGAAAATTCTCAATGTCCTTAGTCATCAAGGAAATGATAATTAAAAAAAAAAAAAAACTGAGATTCCATCTTATACCAATCAGAATGGCTAAGATCAAAACATCAGGTGACAGAAGATGCTGGTGAGGATGTAGTGAAAGAGAAACAATTCTTTATTGCTAGTGTGAGCAAGCTGTATATATATATATATATATATATATATATATATATATAAAATCTGTTGGAGGCTAGTTTCTTTCTGAAAAGTAATGGAGGAGGAGTGGATCTCATGGAGATGGGAGGTGGGGAAGAGTTAAGAGGAATGAAGGGAACTATTGTCAATCCACTGTCAATATTATCAAACTTAGTATCTACTATGTAAGGGAAACAAAAAGAAGAACACATGAGTATGTATAAATTTATACTTAAATAAATATTGTAGTTTTAAAAATATTTTGTTTTATAATTTTTACATGAGCTTAAATTTTAAACAGTTAACTTTTCCAAAACTCTACAACCACATTTCCATTTTAATGAATACTTAGTCAGCTCTCTTCTCTAGTGGATCAACTTCCAGACAAATCTAAAAACAATTCCCTCTGACTTCTTTAAATTGTTTCTCAGCAGCTATGGTATTTTAATAAAATGATAATATTTATGAAAATTATATGCTATAATATTAATGTAGGTTAATAAAGACCTCTTTGCTTTTTGAAATATTTAACTTGTATTTTAATTTTAAACTTGACAAAGAAAGTCAAGTATCTTTTAATATTAATGAGAGACATTAAAATGAAAATATTTTATATTTTATCTGCCTTAGGAGTCCTAATTATATGTGGTTGAGTCTCTTTAAATTTATGTTTATACATTAAAGCCATAAATTAAAAAAAAAAAAAAAGAAAAGAAATTTTCATCAGGCATTTTGCTTTATTGTTCAGGATATGTAATATATGTTTATATTACTACATTTTGGTCTTTAAATAGCAACAACCTTTATGGAACTATTTTTATCTTAATATTCAAAATTTACACAAATCAGAAACAGACTTAATCATGGTTTTATGGAGTGAAATTATTTTGGGTTGTAAAGATAGTTTTATTAGAAAAATAAAACACTTCAATTGAGTTTTAAAACTCCTCCTTACCATATTAAAACCTATTTGCATGAAAAACATAATTTAAAATAAAATGTAAACTCTGTTTTGAATAATAATCATATTTCTGGTACAGTGATTTTTTTTTTTTTTTTGTATTCTTTTCTGACTGGGAAAAGTGGGAGGTATCTAATTCTAACATAAGCGGCTTTAAAATTCCTGCTGAGTTCTTTCAATAACCAAGAATGGAAAGTAAGATGTTCAAGTTGACTTCATGCTAACAATGAATAGTTTCTAAAGTGCTAAAACCTCAAGGCAGAAATCAAACAATTGGAAAGATTGACATCTTTCTTCTTTGAACTGTTTATGACTGAGGCTGAAAATTTGAAACTCTCCCTTCTATTCTGAATTTAAATACTTATATTTATTATTGTAAATATATGCAAAGTAAGTCTTCTTTAATAGATATAATAATAATAATAATAATAATAATAATAATAATAATAATAATGTAGTCAGGAATATATTCAAATGCAATGTAATAAACACTCAAGTTTGTTTTTAAGACAAGTTGATCTAGGTTTCTAAAATTATAAAAGAAACATATACAATATTTAATGAGTAATGTGTTTCTTAGGTCTAATGTGGATAATTTAAATTTGGTGATTTGATACAGGAGAATTTATTATATAGTATATTTATTAAAAACTATACATTTTATTTTATATTTATATGAATTTCTTGCTTCATTTTAACGGAAATAAACATTTTTAATGACTGACAAACCCAAAAGTTTCCCTGTAAATTCTGTAAATAAGCAACAATATGTGAAATTTATCTTAAATCTTGCCCTTTAAAGATATTAATAAGATGTGGTTTGTGTGTGATATAATAATAAAGTCTATCATCATTTGATTACAAAAATCTGCTGAGCCTTCCATATTGCTCCACTTACTATCTCAAGATGCTACCATTTCTCTCACTGTTGAGGAGAAATTATTTCTCAAATAAAGAATTGGTTTTCAGTGATGGTTGAAAAAGTAGCTGCACTTCTATTAGAACTTCCACACACCTCTTAAGCACAAAATAAATTACAATTGAGACATTAATTTTCTGATAACAATGAATATATGTAACCATTCCTTAATCAAGCATTTTATCTTATTTATCTATTTCAAAATAAAACTGATATCTTCCAGAAAATGGTGAGACTGTTGTCTTAGTTGTTTGTATACTATTTTGTGAAAAGATATGATGGCCACTGCAAGTTGTAACAAAACTTACAGTCCTGGAGAGTAGTAGATCCATGGCCAGTGTTGCAGTAAGCAGGCAGGTATGGCTTTGATCTGCCAGCCTTAAGCAGAGAAATAGCTGACTGGATATACTTCAGATTTTTGAAACCTGAAAGCTCACCCCAGTGACATACTTCCTCCAAGTCTATACCTGATTCTTTCCAAATTGTTCCACCAAATGCAAATGAAGCTTTCGCATATAAATCCTATAGAAGTCATTCTCACTGACACTACAATAACCTTTTTCGTGAGGGTATTACATACTTCAGACCCAGGATTTAGGTGAATTGACACACATAGATTTGACCTGGAAACCTCCTCATAGAAGAATGGGCCACATAGTTTTGTAAGGAGCTATGCAAGTTCCCAATAGAGAAAACAAATCATTAGTCCAACCTATTTGTAATACACATACACACACGCGCACACACACACACACACACACACACACACACACCACAACAATGATGAATATGGCAATAGATTCCAGAGTGGCATTCATACCTTCAGATAACCTAATTGTATTAAATGCCTACTGAATAAGAGGGAAAACATTCCTGTGACTGTAAATTTATCAGAATATCACTGGTTTTTGACAATCTGTTACCAATATTTTACTAAACAAATATAATCTCTAATTATATTCAAAATAAATATTTTATATCAATAGAAAGCATAGCTTGTATTCTTCATCAAATATATTTTTTTAATTATCAGAGATTGTAATAGAAAGCCACAACTGGTCAAAATGAGGATAGATAATGTGTTATTTTTCTCAATTGATACAGTTATAAATAAAACAACCCCAATACTGTGAACATTCAAGTAACATCAGGTAATGAGGTGAGTTGCAAAAGTCAGAATATCAAGACCACTACTGAGAGTCAGTCTTTTCTAAGCGGGTAGTGGAAGAGGAGAATGTGGATCTAGGAAGAACTGGGAGTATTATTGAGAGGGAAATAATTTACACTGTAAATTAAAAAGAATAATACAATCAAAACAATAACAAGCAAATAGAATGGAATTGGGGTCATTCATTTATTTTATATTTTTCTCTAATGGACTCAGACTCTGGGGATACCAAATGTCAACGACAGCTTCTTGCCTTGAGAAGAGCTAAAGGAAGTATAAAAATTCATGAAATGGTTTGAATTAATAAAGCTATTTTCAAAGCTCAATCATGACTTAAGCCCCAGGTGAAAACAGAGGACTGTTTAGGAAAAGGAACGAGAGGCTTCTATCATTAAGAATACTTAGTTAGAGTTCCCTGGAGTCTTTTTGAGTTCTTTGAACTAACCAGTACCTCCCAGAACTTCCAGGGACTAAACCACCAACCAAAGAGTACACAGGGTGGACCTCATGGCTCTAGCTGCATATGTAGCAGAGAATTGCCTAGTCAGTCATCAATGGGAGGAGAGGCCCTTGGTCCTGTGAAGGCTCTATGCCCCAGTATAGGGGAATGTGAGGGCCAGGAAGCAGGAGTGGGTGGGTTGGTGATCAGGGGAAGGGGATGGGGGTATTTGGAGGGGAAACCAGGAAAGGGGATAACATTCGAAATGTAAATAAAAAATACCTAATAAATTTTTTTAAAAAAGAATAATTAGTCAGACTGTGGTCTGGGTGATTATACTATCATGTCTCCTTATTCAAGGGGGCTGAAGAAGTCAATATTGGTTGAGGAGCAATTCAGTGGTTGTGAATACACAATGAATATTATATGAATACACAATGAATATTATATCTGCAACACCTATTCTCACTTTAGGTCATGGCGGCTAATAGTTTAGGATACAGAGTCACACATGTGCCTATTGTGGGGTCTAAGAAAAGGCATTGCAAAGTCTAATGATAAAACATCTTGGCTATTCCTATCTTTGTGGCTAGACTCTTGAGGGTAGACAAAATAAGTTAACGCTACCAGATTTTAGATAGATATGCTTTCTATGACACACATGCCTACTTTGAGGTACAACTCTCTCAAAGCAATCAAGAAATTATCGCCCTGCTGGCTAGTTTCCATAGTACCAGATGGTTCTTGCAGGCTCCCTAGAGAAAGTCATCAGCATTCTACCCAGTTTTGGACCCTGAGTTAAATTAATGGGCAGCCTAGAGAAATATGACCAGGGATAGAACAGTAGCATCACTGCTGTTGGGGTAACCAAAACTGTAAGTAGATTGAATTTAAAAGAATGAATATATGTCTGACACTGTAAATTTGCCCACATATTCATGGCTGGGGAATTCACGAACTGTTATTTTGCTAAAAGGTCATGGTATCAAACTTCCCTCTATATACTTTTCTGTATACTTAGAAATTAATCAGTTCTCAGGTTTTATGAAGGAAGCTTTTTAAGAAACCTACGACAGTGATTAATGAAGAAATTCAAAACTGATCTTTCTAGAGAATAAGTGTCTTCTCAGTGATTAGCTACAAAAGGGAACATGTATGGAATACCGCTTCCCATCAAGGATCATGTATTATGCTACAGAAAAGGAAAGAAACATTTTAAGAGCTAGAGATTTGGATGTAATATAAAACAGTGACTTCTGAATATGATGGAACTTATCAGATCATAAACTTATAGCAGCTGTGGTTGCCTGCAGAAGACCTGTATAAGATCAACCCAGTCAACATGATAGATAATGTGTTGGGAAAGGCTTTAACATCATGAGTAACTACCACTAACTAATGAATTAGTAGTAGTCAATGAGTCTTAGGAGAATGGCAGTGTAAGTTAAATGTAATCCAGTGGATGATCCCAGAAAATATAATGTATTTATGATATCACCACAGGAAAATGTTTCTTTAGGTACAGAAACAGACACACAAAATAGAGCATATGATTCATTTTAGTTTATCTTTCCAACAAGTTATAAGAAATAAAAAATAATAAAATTATAAAATGAGACACTTAATTAATATATGTCAATTCTAAGCAAATATTTAATATTTGAAGTAGAAAATAGTACTTACAAAAGTGTGCAAAATATATGTAAAGAAAAGGTACATAAGAAATGTGTGTACTGGCTAGTTTTTGTGTCAACTTGACACAGCTGGGTTATCACACAGAAAGGAGCTTCAGTTGGGGAAATGCCTCCATGAGATCTAGCTGTGAAGCATTTTCTCAATTAGTGATCAAGGCCCATTGTGGTTGGGACCATCTCAGGGCTGGTAGTCTTGGGTTCTATAAGAGAGCAGGCTGAGCAAGCCAGGGGAAGCAAGTCAGTAAAGAACATCCCTCCATGGCCTCTGCATCAGCTCCTGCTTTCTGACCTGCTTGAGTTCCAGTCCTGACTTCCTTGGTGATAAACAGCTGTATGGAAGTGTAAGCCGAATAAACCCTTTCCTCCCCAACTTGCTTCTTGGTCATGATGTTTGTGCAGGAATAGAAACCCTGACTAAGACAATGTAAATATATAATAAAATACTAAAAGTTCTTAAATATGTTACTTTGTAGTCAAG
>LR751377.1:7373-27373 GCA_902729485.2 Mus minutoides | reverse complement strand
TTATTCATTTGCTATGTTCATATATATATATATATATATATATATATATATATATATATATATATAGTGTGTGTGTGTGTGTGTGTGTGTGTGTGTAGATCACAGAGCAACTCACAATTCTTTGTATTTCGCTTCTGCCACATTGTGGCATTTGGCTACATAACTGGGGTCTTTAGGCTTGTGTGCCTGTGACTCCACCTCCTGAGCTACCTGTCAGCTAACTTTAAAAATGTGTATACTTTCTATTTTTTTCTATGTATCAGAGTCTTTATTTTAATCTTTATACACTACTCTTTATTTTTATAACATACAAGATGGTTGTTTTATTTTTATAATATCTGAGAACAATTGCTAGTCTTTTCTAAGTGTTTGCTTTTTGTGAACTAAAGGTTCTGAGTACATTTTTATATCATTGTGAATTTCAAATAATTTAATCTTTTGTAAGGCATTGATGTATTTCAACAGGCTCTCATCTCTAATAAGGAAGACACAAATTTGTTCATATATCGCAAAATCAAAAAAGCAAATTTTATGACTAATTTGGACAAATGAAAGCAGTAAGAAAAGCTTGGGGCAGCTTTCCTCTCTGGAATGTTTCCTTTTTTTCCTGTATCTTTGTGTTTCTCACTTTTTTTTTTTTTTCTTTTTAGGTCAATTTTTGCATCTTGCCTGCTATACTCTACAGTTGACATATAAATTTCTTCAAAGGTGCTCTGGATTTCCTTATAAAGAAAATGAAAGCAATTAGCATCAGGACTGTGGAAATTATAGATTGTAAGTGGAAGTGGTTTTCAAATTTTACTGTATTTAAGTATGTTAACAAAATGCTAGATTTGTTCTTTATTCTTTGTGTTCATGGATACTGCACATCCAATTCATGAAATTGTTTTTTCTTTACTAGAAACAAAGTCATAATTGAAAAAAAAGAACAGCAAATCAAAAGCAGTACTGAGATTTTCATACATATGTCCAACATGACAGTTTTAGATTGTCAGATTTCTTTATAACTATAAATAAATGTACTTTGATAACTTCAGAAATACTTTTACTATTTGTTCATCATAAGACTTTTCTGCAAAATATTTCTAACCATTGTTTTAATGAATATATTAAAATATACCATATTCTAGGGGTTTTGCTTTTTTTATCATAAAATTCTAAGAACCTCCTATCTCTAATATTGAAAACATGATATTCTTGATTCTTTAGAAATAAGATATCTTAAGAATATACATTAAAGCAATGTTAAAAGTTGAAAATGATACTGAATGTATTAAATACAATTCATTTTGATACATTTAGTAATTGAAAGTCTAAATAAGTAGAAGAAACTATGTATTCAGATTATATACATAATTTCACATAAACCTTGCTGTAGTGATTTTGAAAACTACTATTTTGAAAAGGTTCATTAAAAAGGTTCCTTAAAAAGTATATATAGCTAACATAAAATGATTGAGCTACAGTACTGAGTAGTATCCTTTAGTACAAGCAGAACTAGTGATTTGCTTTAGTGTAATAAAAAGAAGGTTGGCCAAATATCATTCCTTTGATACTATTATATTTTGTGGTTCACTCTTGTGTTCTTATCACTTATATTTTGCATGGTTCTCCATCTTACTCCTCCAGAGAAAGATATCTATCTTTTTGAAATTCAGTAATCAAAATTATTTTATAAATTGCTGCATAATTTCTCCCAAATATGTTCTAAATTCTTCGAATATATACAACTCGTTTTGTGTCTCTCATGCCATAATTATTGCCCCTTGGTACCATCATCACTTTCTATATGGTGAGTCATAGATACTGAGTATATGGAAGAAAACATTTGGAAATTTTCATACCAGTAACATCCTGTGAATATTCTTTCCTCTTTCTTTCTTTCTTTCTTTCTTTCTTTCTTTCTTTCTTTCTTTCTTTCTTTCTTTCTTTCTTTCTTTCTTTCTTTCTTCTTCCTTCTTCTTCCTTCTTCTTCCTTTTCTTCTTCTTCTTCTTCTTCTTCTTCTTCTTCTTCTTCTTCTTCTTCTTCTTCTTCTTCTTCTTCTTCCTCCCTTCCTTCCTTCCTTCCTTCCTTCCTTCCTTCCTTCCTTCCTTCCTTCCTTCCTTCCTTCCTCTCTCCCTTTCTCTCTCTCTCTCTCTCTTTCTTTTTTTCTTTCTTTCTTTTGACATCCTAAGATGGATATTTTGACAAAAAGAACCTTTTATCTTTGTGCTCTGGTCTCCTTAGAATATGTGTTTATTTTTTCCATAGGAAAAGCTGAGAGTAAACAAAAAAGCTGGGTATATGCCCATAACAGATTTTCTCTGTTAGTTTTGCTTAGAACTCTTAGGTTTGAAATGTCTGAGGATGCAGCTGGCTTTGGATGGGCACCTGCATTTCAGTATGTAAATATTTCTTCCCTAGACACATATGTGATTCTATCAAGAGAAATGTTTAAGGAAACTATTTAGAACCAAACTTTTCTGCAACTTCTAAAATCAAAATTGTATTTTTTCCATGTGTAAAGATGGAATTAAGAAAACCCAGAGCATATTCTATAAGCTTATTTGGCTAAGAATGTCTATCTTCTGAATTTCTTCCTTCAGGTTTGCCATTGTCTATCAGCAGCTTGTACAGAAAGAAATGACAGGTGATTTTAGGGGATTGCATTTGGGGCTGCTAATTGACTGCTATTTTCTGCACATTGGTATGTAAAACTTATTAATGGGTTTCTATTAAAAGTATGTTTTAATAACTATTTCCAATAATTTTGTTATAATTTTAAACTCTCAGTGTTAACATCCCATCTTTTGGCTAACACGTCAAACTTTTTCAGTAGACATTGTTTACTAATTTTTTTCAACTTATTTTTGTTTTGTTGAGATAGGACCTCAGTATTTATCCCAGACTAGCCCATAATTCCTCACTTTTCTGCTTCAGCCTCAGAAGTCCTTAGGTCACATGCAGGTAGAGCAATCTGAAGCTTTCCCAACAGAATCATTTTAGTCAGCACTATTTAATCAATTTACTACCCCACACATGGCTGTTTCTCCATTCTCATAGGAACTTCCTCATCCTCCCACAAACAGCATCATCCACCAGTTGCTCTCAGTCTTAGCTTACCCTCCTCTTCCTATGAACCTCAAACCCATCTGATAAAATATAACATCTAGTTTAGTGCTTCTTGGTTGTCATGCCTACTAAACTCAAGATGTAGCTAGTGTCATTGATGAGCGTCATTACTCATATTAAAATTCATTAGGAAAAACAACATATATTTTGCATGTAATCTGTTCATTACTTTCATCACCAACTTTATTATTCCAATATTTCTTCTCAGTTCCAACTCAAAATATTTTATTTAATTTCTCTGAGAAAAGAATAGTAGCCCAATTTACAAACAAAAGAAGATTCTACACTGAAGTCTGCTCTACTCAAGACTGTCAGAAATATTCAGAATATTAAAAGGAGCTTAATAACTACACCCATAAAATCTTAGGTATGAAGTATGATCTTTCTATCATCACTCTTCTGAGGTTTTCTGTGAGTGACTGCTCTCAGACATTATACTGATTAGCCGTTGCTTGGCATGCCCTAGCCTTATAACCAATCTTTACGGTTACTATGACAAGTTAAGGTAACTGTTTCCTCAGGATATTGACCTCTTTATGATCTTTCATTTATGAAACTTTTAACATAAACTTTTAAAATTAAAATTGCTTTTCCTTTCCTGTCATATTTTATCACATGACCTTGCATCTGTGGGCAGAATTGTACCAGTATTTTCCATATTTATTTCTAAATAATAGTGATGTCTAAAACAATACTTTTTTTTCAAACTATATTTAATTTTCATTGGTACAGAGACTTTTCTGCTAGTTATTTAGTTCCTTTGGTACTGCCGGATACATTGCTAGCACACTGTAATTATCTGGCAAGTAAGTGGATGACACAGTTAACACCAATAACAGTGACTAAGCTGTCAAACCACACAGTGTTCTAATTTTTTTTTTTACATACATCTGTCTATTTAGTTATCGATACTACTTGAAACATGAAAGCTTATTTCTATTTTATAACCGAGAAACTAATGTTTTGATAATCTAATCAACTTGATGTTAGTCATATGTAACATTCATTTATAAGCTGACAATTAGAAAATATGAATTCTAAGCTTTTGAGTTTCCAAAGTAAATTCTTATAAACTGATTTAATGAGGCAAATACAAGATTGATACATGTCACTCTCTTCACTACAGAAATTAATGGGGTTTTTCTTTTTTTTTTTTTCAAAAATTTTATTAGATATTTTCTTCATTTACATTTCAAATGCTATCCCAAAAGTCCCCTATACACTCCCCCTGCCCTGCTCCCCTACCCACCCACTCCCACTTCTTGGCCCTGGCGTTCCCCTGTACTGGGGCATATAAATTTTGCAAGACCAAGGGGCATCTACTAGCATACAAGTAACTATTATGATCTTGAAACTTGATGAGAAGATATCACAGAGAACAACAACTACCAATATATCTAATTGGAATTTATATCTGAACTTGGATGGTTATAAAATCTAGTCACTACAATATTAAATTTAATTTTCAACATTAAAATGTGTTTTAGTATTACCTTAACCTACTTTAAAATTGAGAGTAATTTTATAAATTTAAATGACTGGCTAACTACCTGAAGAAAATAAATGTTTCCTGACAGGTACAAGACGGAATGTTTAAAAATGACCTTGGTTTCTTTCATTAAATTACCATATATATCAATAAAATAAAAGAGACGATTACATATAAAATTATATGATATTAGTTTTATATAGTTTATGATTTTGGAAGATGAAATCCTTATCAGTCTGCTCCTTTGCATTATCCTCTGAGTGGCTGTATAATGGTAGATGACAAAACAGCATGAACATATTTGGGAGGGAAATGTCATATCACCAGTTAGAATGGCAGCAAGTGACTTCAGGATCTGATTCAGACTTTCTTAATAAACCACTCCTGTGAGAATGACGTCAGTGTCCCGTAAGGACCTTTTTAATGTCTCTGAGTACAGCTACTCTAACACTATCTTGACCACCTCTTTGTTATCACACTGCAAACAAACCAGGAAGTGTATGAGTATTTGGGAAATAGTATATATTTAAATTATAACTGTGTCTAGAAGAATTATGTTAACTGTTTTTTCAAATGTTTAGACACATAACAATATAATTATGAAAAAAATAGAGAGAACAACTTCATTTATAGTTCTTAGAGTTAAAAGGGTAGCACAATCTCTGAGAATTTTTGGGAAACCACTGAAGCATTTCTAATTCTAAAGCTTATATCTGTCCATGAGTTCCTCAATAAATAATCTAATGATGTTCATTAAATTCCAGAAAAGAAGGTAATGAGGCAGGAGGCAACGAAACAGGACAAATACAAACATAAGCAGACAAATCAAAGGCCAGTTCTTTTATAAGAGGAAAAAGACTCGTAGCCCTATAGCTTAAGTAGCCAACAATAGACACAGAAGATGTAAGGATTAAAATTAGAAATGAAAGGAAATGGATACAACAGATTCTGGGAGAATACAATGTGCCACTAGGGAATATTTTGAAAACATATACTCTGTAAAGTTGGAAGATGGAGAGGATATAAAGAAGCATCTGTAACTTTTCCCCAGTTTGTATATCAGACAAGCTCTTTGGACTAGTTTTACTGATCTAATTTTAATACGCCTAGGTTATCCTCTTATCTCAATTTATTCTGATCGATATATAGTGTTGTGTCTTTTTACTCCCAGGGATAAGTTATACATCAATCTTCAGTATTGGTGGTGTCAAACATGTGGTACCATTCACATATCCATCAAGGTATAGGACAGCAGGTATGGAGCTTGTTATTCTTGCAGGACTTTTTAGAATTAGGTCAGGGTCTGTCTCTGACTCTGTGGCCTGCCTTTGGATCCTTTTGCCCTAGCTGGGCTGTCTTGTCTGACTTCAGAGGGAGAGGTTATGCTTAGACTGATGAGTCTTGATATAACTGGGCAGATTGGTAGCCATAGGAGTGGCTTCCCTTCTCTGAGGGTGACAGGAGGGGAGATGGGGAGAGGGAACTGTGAGAGTGAGACTGAGAGGAGAAGAGGGAGGAAGGGAGGGGAGGGGAGGGGAGAGGAGAGGAGAGGAGAGGAGAGGAGAGGAGAGGAGAGAAGAGAAGAGAAGAGAAGAGAAGAGAAGAGAAGAGAAGAGAAGAGAAGAGAAGAGAAGAGAAGAGAAGAGAAGAGAAGAGAAGAATGCCTCTCTCAATAACATTCAACAGAGAAGAAGCCAATGATGTTGGTCAAGCTACACAAGTTTCTCTGAGGCTTTGAAAAGACCTTTCCTAGCTTGATGCAATGTTTATTTTAACTTCTTTGCACATAGGTTCCTTGCATATCTCAGTTTCCCTTCCCTCCTCTTCTCCCAGTTTGGTTCACACATCCCCTCTCCCTTAGATCTACTCCTCCATTTTTTTTTCCTTTAGAAAAGGGCAGGTCTCCCAGGGATATCAACCAAACATGTCACAACTAGGCATGTCTTCTCCTATATTAAGACTAATCTAGGCAAACCAGTAGGAGGAAAAGTGTTCCAAACGCAAGTGAAAGCGATAGATAGATAGATAGCAAGTGTGGTGTCCCTCATCCACCAACATAGTTGGTGCTAAGATGGAAGCCTTGAGAAAGCTGCACCCAATGGCACCTGCTGTTTTGTTAATTAGGCTAAGAGATAGCCTGGCTCCCCCCAGCAGCCAGGTTCTGTGTGTCTCCCAGATCCCCCGGCTCCACCCAGCTTACCAGCGGCCCACCTAAGACCAGCCCAGCTGAGCAACCTGTGAGATGTCATGATACTTCGGGGGTTCCCCGCCAAACTCCAGAATGCCTGTGCAGAAGACTGGGGGCGGGGCTTCCCTTCCCTTATCCCCAAATGCTTGTCCACCATTAAACAGTCGTTCTAAGCAGAAGCAACCATGTAGCCTTGGAGATCTTTTTTCTTCCCCCACTACCTTAGTTTCATTTCAGCTTCGGGCCAATCCTCCAGGAACCCCGTCCACTGTGGACAGTGGACCCCAACAGCAAGTGAAAGAAATAAACACTTTCACACTGTTTATAGTTCCCCAAGAACAGCAAGTTACACAACCATAGCATCTATGCAGAGGATCTTGGACAGATCTATTCAGATTCCATGCCTCCTTCTCCAAAACTAGCCTTGGATTGGAGAGACATTCCTGATAGAAGGGGTGTTTCACAACTAAAACAAACAAGCAAACAAACAAACAAATCTCTCTGGATATTTCATCTCTTGAAATTCAAATGCTTGGTCTTTTATTAACATATCAATTCACTCATTATTGCACACTAACTTTTGATTATCCCATGAGTCAGCATCTCATGACCCTAGGACCAGGATTCTTAGAAAGAACAAAAATCACATGGTTTGTTTACTTTTTACATTTCAAAAGTATTCAGAGACCTGACTGCTTCTGTTAAGGACAGATAATAAAGCTAGCTCTATGGGACCTTGCCCTGAAATGATCATTTCTGCATACCTGTGCCTATACTTAAACTCCTTCTATCCCTGGCTGAGCTTAAACTCAGGAATCTGCATGCCTTTGTAAGCATAATCTAAATGCTTAACTTGGTGGGATCTTACCCTGTGATCACCTTTCCCTGTATCTCTTTATTTACTTTCTTAGTTTCATTCTGAGAAGATGGCTCATAGTACAACTGTGTCTTTTCATTTAGGTCTGTGAAGTTCCTTCTGCAATTCATATTGCATCCTTATATTTTGCATAGTTGAGAAATTATATATTCTTGAACTCATGCTTTCAGGGTTCTTTTCCACAGCCTTATGAGCTGTGCTGAAGGTCTCCGTGTTTACCATTTTGCTGAGATACAGGCACAAACTTCAATCCTGGCCTTGTGCTGTTTCTAATTTTATGGAGTCATAATCTTGGAAAAAAGGACATTCCCTGATATCCTTGGCAGGGAGAATATTTCCTGAAGAAGGATCATGAAGTAAAATATTTCTTTTTTCTTAATAACAAGACTCATACCCTTGGCAACCATGGAGTCTTATGGAGGCCTACACTCTGCTGGCTCTGCTCCAGACTTGGGACCCATGTGACAACATCCCTACTATGACCAAGCCAGACTAGGCACTGGTTAGTTGATTCTGTGTTTGGGTTTTTGGTGGTGGCATCACCCCTTTGTTCCCACAATCCTTCTTCCTGTTAATGTTTGGTTGTGGGGTCTTACATCTTCTCCCATCAGTTGCTTGATGAAGCCTCTCTGGTGACAATTATGAGAGATTCTAGTCTACAAGTACAGCAGAGGATCATTGGAATAATTTCATTGACTTATTTTTTTTTTTTTTTGGTGTGGTTGTGACACCATCTATCCTATGTCTCTCTATTTTCCCACCTCTGTTTCCTGGTCTTCTAGGCAGTGTCAGGCATGGGGCCCCTCTTGTGGCATGGGTCTCAAGTTTATTAGCTATTTGTTAGCCTCTTTCAGAAGTTTTAAGCTACCTTTACCCTGGCACATTTTCAGATAGGATAAATTGTTGGTTTACAGTCTTGAAGATGGCTGTGTTGGTGTCTCAGTTCCTCTACTGTAAACTCTGACTAGTTACAGAAAATGGCCTGGTCAGGGACTTTATTCCTAGAGTTTTCACCAGGGTCACCCTCATAGATTCCTGGAATTTTCCATTGCACTTGTTTTCTACTTCTTTTCCCAAAAATTAATCTTATTGTAGCCCAAAGAAGGGAAGGAGAGAGTTGGTACCCCCATTAGCTGGATCAAGCATCTTTAAATGAAAAGAGCTCTTGAGAGATCCTGGGAGCTTTTATGAAACAACTCTTGTGAAAATAATAATAACGTCTTGATGAAGTAAAAACGACTTTCCAAGTTGGATGCCACTCCCTAGACACTTTTGAAGACATGCTGAGGTGCTTGAGAGCTGCCTTAGTCTGAGTTGTCCTTTCCCCATCTACTATGTGGCTTGACTGTAAGTGAATAGAGACATACACTCCTTTTAACTTGCTGTTAGAGAAAAAAAAAAAAAAAAACAAACATACAAGATACTATTTTTTGTGACTAGCAAATTATCTATATAGTGATTGTGAGCCATGATCATACACTTAGAAGAAAATAGAAACGTTTATTAATGTCAGATGACTTCTTAAATATTTATTCATTTTAAATATTATATATTGTTATGTAAATTTCACAAAAAAGTGCAATCAACTTCTTTAGATTCCAGATGCTCATCAGAGAATATGTTCAAGATTATGTTAATCTCAACAGCAATCACAGAGCAGATTTTGCATTGCTAGCTGAGTGTAGAAAAGATACTTTTTAAAACTATATCTTCTCACCTGACTCTATGCTCGCTTTGCCAACTTGATTTTCTTTCTGAGACTTTCCTTCTTAAATGTTTAAAAATTAATGGATGTATATTGATCTTTATATAAGTTATACTCAAAATTAATGATTCAAATCACTGTAGCTTTTTGTATTCTTTTACTCTTTTGTTATTTTTAGCTAGCTATGGAATGAAGATGGGCTGAGAGTCTGTCTTCACCTAGGGTTTGAGAGCAAACGCTGACACTGAGCACTCTGACATCAACTTTATCAGCAGCAATAGTGGAGATAATTTTTCCCCATGGGAACTAAGCATTTTGCGTTGTTACTCATGACAAACTTACACATTTTCATTTTTTCATGTTTTCCCTATCCTGGGTCATCAGGCCTCCACAGGACTAAGGGCTCCCTTCGCAGTGATGCCAGATAAGGCAATCCTGTGCTACATATGCAGCTGAATTTTCTAAGCATGCTGGTTGAATATTATTAGTTCCTAGCTTTCTATTAATGATGTGATTTTTCATAACCTTCACTATGTAATTCTCATTTCCTTTCTGGTATATATTCTAATGTGTTTATTATATTCTTTGAGAGTTTGTCATTTATTGTGAAGATCCTTTATCTTCCAAAGAGTTTAAATAGATGAAATATTTACTTGAATGTTTCAATTACATATTGGTGTTGTAATCAATTCCAATAATTATCTAGAGAAATTGTGTACAGAGATCTCTAAATTTTTATCAATATTTGGTTTTAATTTTCCAGTTTCTACAATTCATTATTTATGAAGCAGTTTTGATAAATTTTACCACCAACACCAAAACCAAATATTTTTTCTTGATAGTCTATTTAAAGAGCAAGTAATTGAAAGCTTTTATCTTTTGACCTTACATTATGAAATATGACCCAGTACTTGAAATCAAGCAACACTGACATCTATGTGCACATGTAAATGCATAGGAAGTAAGAATTTTATTTCTTGTTATATTAAATAATTGCATCTATAGGACATTGGGTAAGAAATAAACAAGCTCTCTTAGAAGTAAGTACATGGTAAAGCTGAAGAAATTGACCTGAAATCAATACAATTTAACATAAGATAATGATACGTTTTGAATATAAAACAACTCACATGATCAGATTATTGGATTTTAAAATCACATAATGGAGAAAATGCATGAAAATTAAGGATTCAGTTTAGAAGACTATATATGAAATATTTTCTACTACAAATTTTCAAAAATAACATCATATTAAAAATCCTGAAGTTTTGTAATCAGAAAATTTTTCATATTGAGGATTTATGTAGTAGGTTGTAGATTTTGTGATAGCAGAGGTTATGAAAATGGGGTAGGAATTTTAACCACCAAGACAGCACATGGATGTGATGTACATTTCAATAGAAACCAGAAACTTGCCTTTCAAAATATCATGCAAGTTCCATAAATATTGAGATTTCAAATAATTGACTTTGCAGAAAGCATTTCTTTATTTAAATAAACCAAACAAAACTAAAAACTACTTCTGAAAAACTTTTTATCATAAAACAGCATTTGATTTTGTTCACTGTTTAAAATAAAAGTAAGGGGCTGGTGAGATGGCTCAGCGGGTAAGAGCACCCGACTGCTCTTCCGAAGGTGATAAGTTCAAATCCCAGCAACCACATGGTGGCTCACAACCATCCTTAATGAGATCTGGCGCCCTCTTCTGGAATGCCTGAAGACAGCTACAGTGTACTTACATATAATAAATAAAATAAATCTTTAAAAAAAAAATAAATAAATAAAAGTAAAACAAAACTACAGTCTAAAATACAATAACAGTTGCAGTTGAGTAAATTACATTCTTATGTTACATGGAAATCTACAACTTTAATCAAAATCATGTTTTTTTTTTCCATTTTTTATTAGATATTTTCTTAATTTACATTTCAAATGCTATTCCGAAAGTCCACTCCCCCCTCCCCCTCCCCCCTCCCTCCTCCCCCTCCCTGCTCGCCTGTCCACCCACTTCCACTTCTTGGCCCTGGCGGTCCCCTGTATTGGGGCATATAAAGATTGCAGTACCAAGGAGCCTCTCTTCCCAATGATGACCAACTAGGCCATCTTCTGCTACATATGGAGCTAGAGNCCCTCCCTGCTCGCCTGTCCACCCACTTCCACTTCTTGGCCCTGGCGGTCCCCTGTATTGGGGCATATAAAGTTTGCAGTACCAAGGAGCCTCTCTTCCCAATGATGACCAACTAGGCCATCTTCTGCTACATATGGAGCTAGAGACACGGGTTCTGGGGGTTCTGGTTAGTTCATATTGTTGATCCTCTTCTAGGGTTGCAGATCCCTTCATCTCCTGGGGTTCTATCTCTAGCTTCTCCATTGTGGGCCCTGCGTTCCCTCTTATAGATGATTATGAGCATCCACTTCTGTACGAGACAGCTATATCAGGTTCCCTTAAGTAGGCACTAGCTTTCCTATGCCATAGTGTCTAAGTTTAATGATTGATTATGGGATGGATCCCCCGTGGTGGGGTAGTCTCTGTATGGTCCATCCTTTCATCTTAGCTCTAAACTTTGTCTCTGTAACTCCTTTCATGGGTATTTTATTTCCTCTTCACAGGAGGAATGAAGTATCCATGAGCTGGTCTTCCTTCTTGATGTTCTTGTGTTTTGCAAATTGTATCTTGGATGTTCTAAGTTTCTGGGCTAATATCCATTTATCAGTGAGTGCATATCCAATGACTTCTTTTGTGATTGGGTCACCTCACTAAGGATTATATCCTTCAGATACATCCATTTGCCCAAGAATTTCATAAATTCATTTTTTAAATAGCAGAATAGTACTCCATTGTGTAGATGTGCCACGTTTTCTGTATCCATTCCTCTCTTGAGGGACATCTGGGTTCTTTCCAACTTCTGGCTATTATAAATAAGGCTGGTATGAACATAGTGGAACATGTGTCCTTTTTATCAGTTAGAACATCTTCTGGGTATATGCCCAGGAGAGGTATTGCTGGATCCTCTGCTAGTACTATGTCCAATTTTCTGAGATTACGCCACCTTTGTCATTTCTACTCTTCTAAGACTATGTTAAAATGAAACATTTAACAATCTCCCCTGAATTGCAATACAGTCTCATAGATACTACTCTTTCATAGTTTTATAGTGCTATTCTTACTGCATTTAATTCTTATTTAATTCTTATTTAATTTAAATTTAATTTAAATTTAATTCTAAATTTGTAGCTTCTTTTACGAAATAAAAATAACTCCTATGACATCATAAGGTCATTTATTCTATCCAAATTGAGCTAAATTAAATATCTTTACACTAAGGAATATATTGTCAATTAATTTTTATATAGTAACTATTTATAAATATTTACAAATAGTTGTATGAAAACAGAAATATTAACCCTATTTTTTCTGTAGTAATTTTCAACATAATGTCTAGGCAGTCCTGTAGTTATGAAAGAAAATGGATGCTGGAGTAAGATTGGCAGAATTTAATTATTCTTATTAATTTTGAGCTTTTTGTCCTTAGAAATAATATTTTCCCACATCATGCCTCAAGTTTTCAGAGAACAAGATGAAATTATTAAAATCTATAGCAGAGTTCAAATGAATGAATTAAAGGAGATTATGCACTTATTGATAGATAAATATTATAATTTAAGGCAATCATTTTCACAGACAATTAATTAACTGGGAAGCAGACCATGCAGTTAAACTTATCACTAAAACCAAACTGAAACTTGAAAGAAAAACAAGAAAAGAACGAGTTTGATAAAAAATGTTGGGCTGTGCATTTTCACCAGTTTTAATTAATATATAAAATAGTTAAATCTATCTATGACTTGCATTTCTATTGCTTTATATTTGCGTTTTGTAGAGTTTATTTGGTGAACAGAAAAAAAAAGATTTTAATGAGATATTTTAGAAGGGATATTTGTAATTTTATTTCATGATCTTACATGGTTAAATTTATCCCTTCTAAAATATCTCATTACAATAACTTGGAATTCACAATGCCAATGAGAAAAACAAACTAAGGATTGGATATTTATTTAAGCAGAAATGCAAATATACATTTTTTGAGCTTCTAAAATAATCACTCTAAAGGGAAAATATCCAGTTGTATAAAATTATCTTTAGATTAACAAATACTTCTTTTTAAGTAAATAGCATGTGGTGAGAATACCAAAGCTACAGCTTAGAACACAAGAGTCATATACTTGAGGATCATTTAGGGTCTTGATTTAATTACAAAATGCTTGCACATCGTATTATTTATTATCTTAATAAAAGATGTCTTCTCTGGTTAATATTTTCATTCATAAATTAAAACTGTTAGTATGTTGAAAATTATTACAGAATAAACAGGCTTAATATTTCTGACATTTAGTACCTCGGTAAATATTTATCAATAATTACTATAAAATAGTTAATTGACAAAAGATTCTTTAATGCAAGCATATTTAATTTAGCTCAATTTAGAGTAAATGGCTTCAGAATGTCAATGAATTTTAAGAATTAGATGCTATTTTAATCTAATTCATCAAGCAGTATGAATGGCACTATGAAAAAAATCATGTGATATATATAAACAAAATTTTAAGTTAATGATCATGCATACTTTTTTGAATCTTAGAGTTAGACAATAAAGAAGATAGTAGTAAAACATTGATACCTAGATCATGGGCTAATCAGCACAGGCTCACTACAGTTATACTGTAGCTTTTATTTACTTCTCTAGAAAGGCCCAGTAAGAAGCAAGGCATCAAGCAGTAGCTGAGAATTTAGTTGCTAGGAGTATTAAATAAAATCTTCACAGTCCAGAATATGTAGAAAATAAAGATCTTCAGATACATGCCCATTTACAGTGTTTCAGTAGCATATTTAGTTAGTTAGTTATATTTATGTTAATTGTAAGGGTAGAAATTTTGTTACAAGTTTTTGTCAAGATATATCAAAGACTAGGTGTAATGTGTGCAATGACAAGACTACCAAAGAGTGATTATTAACAATATTTATCTCACATAATTAGAAAAAAATATTTATGTTATAAGTAGTAATATGAATATGTTGGTCTCTGTATGGGTATGTGTACATGTATTCAGGTACATTATTATGGAGAAGGTGCCTGATCCTCTGGAGCATGTGATTGTGAGCATTTTGACATAAATATTGGGAAACCAACTCAATTCTTCTAGAAGAACATTATGCACTCTTAACCACTGAGACATCTCTCCAGTTCCATATTAGTATACATGTAATACTACAGTAAGTGATTTGGAACCCATTATGATCAGGATATATAACCTACTAAATTTCTTTTAGATTGGTAAAAGGGTATGATGTTGGTAATAAGGTCTGAAACCCAAGGAGTATAGGCCATCATCCATTGTTATTATCCACCAGTTTAGAAATCAATGTTGAAGATTCTTAAATACATCTTCTCTGGAAATGGAAAGAAGTACCTTTTGTTTTTTTATAAGCTAAAAATACAAAAAAGTTGGGGTGGGGGCTCACAACTAGCAAAGGTAGATGAGGAAAGCAACAGAAATTCTCATGAAAAAAAAAAACTCAACTTATAGTCTTATATGACTATAAGACATTACAGGACAATTATTTTGAGACTGAGTGTTTCTTAATTACATTTTTAGTTCTGTGATAAAACACCAACAACAAATAAAACTTTTAGAGCAAGTTTATTGGAGGCCTATAGTTTCGGAGTATTAGAGTAAGTGACCAGCATGGCAGCATGTGAGAAGGCATGTCACTTAAAGAGGATCTAAGAGATCAAATCTGATCTGCAACATGGGCAGATGGAGCTAATTAGCAATTGCATGGGCTTTTGAAAGCTCTAAGTCCACCCACAGTGGTATACCTACTTCAAGAATGCAATCTCTCCTAATACTTCCCAAAGAGTCACACACCCCCTCATTCCAATATAAGAGCCTGGAAGACCATTTTCTTTTAAACTACCATAGATGTGTGTTAGGGAATGAAGGAAATATTTGAGATTGATGATTATCTTGTCTTGTTTGGCAGGTTTTCATATATATATATATATATATATATATATATATATATATATATATATATATATAATTATGCACAGACATATAAGATTATTTTCTAATACATTTTTAAAAAGGATCTATGGTCAGGATATATAACCTACCAAATTTCCTTTATATTAGTAAAGGGGAATGATGTTGGTAATAATGTCTGAAANTTTTTATATATATATATATATATATATATATATATATATATATATATATATATATATAATTATGCACACACACATATAAGATTATTTTCTAATACATTTTTAAAAAGGATCTATGGTCAGGATATATAACCTACCAAATTTCCTTTATATTAGTAAAGGGGAATGATGTTGGTAATAATGTCTGAAATCCAAGGAGTATAGGCCATCATCCATCATTATTATCCACCAGTTTAAAAATCAAAGTTGAAGATTCTTAAATACATCTTCTCTGGAAATGGAAAGAAGTACCTTTTGTTTTCTTATAAGCTAAAAATACAAAAAAGTAGGGGGTGCATCACAACTAGCAAAGGTAGCTAAGGAAAGCAACAGAAATTCTAATGAAAAAAATCTCAACAGCTAAATGAAAAATAAGTAAGACATTGCATGGATTTTGTGGATTATAAACTTCCTTGGAAGGTAAGAAAATATTTTCTAATCAATTACTTTTGTTCCTGAGATTTCAGTTGTTTTCATATTTGTCAATAAAAATCTGAAGTGATATCAGTGATATTTCTGTTTCTATTACTGACCTTTTCATGTGACTATTTATCCATTCTCATAGAAAAGATGTCAACTACCCCTTTGTGATGTTTTGTTGGTATGTGGCTGTGAGTGACTGTACGTGTGCATGTGCATGTGCGTGTGCATGTGTGTGTATGTGTGTGTGTGTGTGTGTGTGTGCGTGTGTGTGTTTGTACAGAGGCTTTGGGCACAATCTAGTAGCAAAATTATTATTAATAAGGTGAAAAGCAAAGTGAATTATAATGAGGAAAATAAAGATGAGAGAACAATATGTGACCAAATGAAAAAGTTAATTATGCATCTGCTTTTGAGTTTGCAAGTTCTCATTTATATTATTAAGAGGTTACACACTAAAAATGGAACTAGGGCAAATGAAGTGTATTTTCCCTTGGTGTAACAGTTATAAGGTAATGAGAGGCAATAAATGTGAAGAATAACATTAAATGAGTAGAATACTAAATGTAACCTATCCAGTACGTGCTTGCTCTTGCATGTTAGCTATTTCTAAAGAATGACTTTATAATGAAGACCTCCCTCAGAATATCTGTGGAATTTCTTTATAAATTTTCTCACAGAAAGAAGTTACTGATACTTGAGTCCACCTGCATGGATAAACAATGCAATCACTATTTCATTCATCTTTTAGAGTAACCCAGGAAAGTATTTTATTCATTAAAAATTGAGATACAAGTGATTATATTACATAAAGAAGATAGCTCACCTGAAGAACCGCCATACTTTCTCTGTTTTGAAATAGAGTTTAAAATAGTGAAGCCAAGCTGTGCGCTACTGAGTGTCAGAAAGGAAATATGTCATTCATGAGACTTTCATTTCTAAGACAGTGTATCCTCCCAGTAATATTTTTAACTTTTCATTTTTGTAATTTTATAACATGCCTTTTCTACCCACTCTACATCCTATTATAGAAAGAGGAAAAATAAAACTTCAGTTGGCAGTCTTGCCCTCAAACCATGTTATGTAAATTATCATTCATTTGCCTAGGCTTACTTAAAATCTCCTTGACAATTAATCCATAATATACCCCCCTGTCTTCAAAAACACTAGTCAGCTAAGTCTATTACAATAGCTTGGGTTACTCAATGCAAATGCTTAGTATATTAATACATTTTCTGGAAACATTTTGTTTTGTGCAGTTCAGTGTTCTTCTACCTTTTCTTAGAGAACCCAATTGACCATTTATACTGATGAAACTGCCAGAATCAAAATATCAAATAGATTTAACACATTCCATAAAATGTATTTCTACTATTTAATGATCCTGAAATGTAGAATTGTGGCCTCTTTTAGCTTTCATCTATTTCATTGACATTTTTCAATCTTTAAGAAAGAGTAGAAATAAAGTTGATAGTTCTAATAGCAATATAAAAGGCTATAGATAGGTATATAGTATACAGCAAGTATACTGTAGACTGTCTTAAAATAACACATTTGAAAATTGTCTTAAGATTACTTATATTATTTAAAAACACTTTTATGACTTGACTTTGAAAGTGATAACAAGCTTAAACAATTTGTTTTTGCCATGCTCATTAAAGTAATTAAATATAAAACTAATTTTCAACTGAATTTGAATTTATTTTGACATTTAAATCATTAATTATGAACATGTTATTTAATAAACTATATATATATATATATATATATATATATATATATATATATATATATATACTGTATGTGATATATGCCCCAGCTTATTATAATGCAAAGACTAGGTAATTCCATGGCAGCCTTCAAATTTGCAATTAGGAGACTAGGCCTAAATCTGTTTTCAAGAACTGGTCAATTCCAGGCAGGTCCAGTCTTCAGAAGCTGCCCCATCTCCTGGCCTGAGGCAAGAACACTGGATCCAGAAGTAGTTTTTCCTCAGGTACTTCTTCAGCAACAATTTCCAGACCTCCCCAGCAAGTTTCCTGTCCCCACACTCTGGTAATGGGATTCTGTAGAGATGGACCCAATAGATTGACATAGAGGTCACCTACCTAGAAATTCTTAAATGTACTTTAATTCAGGCATGCAAGCTTACTTGAGTGTCTGTATCTTAGTAATTGGAGGCCTCAGCATACTGGACTTTTGCAGAGTGAAAGGCTCTTCATGTTTACATGCTATTTGAGTCTAGGGTATCATACTTCAGTGAAACATGAACCCATATAACATAAAATCTTAAATACAATTTAATCTACCACAATACTGTATATTCCAGCACACTTATATTTTGTGTCTGCTTTTACTTAAGACCAGTATTATTTGTTTGTAAAAGGTAACAAAACTTGGTTTGTAAATTTTTAGAACAAGCAATTATCCACATATGAATTAATTTTACTTACTTAAGGTATTATTTTAGGAAGTATGAAGAAGTACTGATCACATTTATCTTCTTCACTGAAGTAGAAATTAAACTTTCTCAACCAATTTTCTTCCATAATTATAATTTTATGTTTAAACATCAAAATATGTAAATTAATCATTGACAAGGTAAGATCATTTATTTTACTTTACCAACAAGAGTTCTCTCAAGTTTATTGTTTCTGTTGATTGAAGCATTTGTCTTCGGTTTGGTTTAATTCTATATTGTTTTCTTCATTATGGATGTCTAAGCAACAAGTCATAATGTTAGATGAAGTTGTTTTCATGTGGATAATAGTGCATAGCTGTGTATATACAATAATGTAAATTGCTTAAAATATCATATTTTTTCCTTAAACTGGCAAACATTAAAAGAAAAGATTCAATAAAAAGACTTAATATGTTTGGAGACCAATTTAAGTTCACACAATGCTTGTCAAAATGCAAACCTAATGTATTCCATAGAGAAAATGGCAGAATAATATGTAAATAAAACCTTGCATAGCTTGTATATTTCATTGTTAAAGTACCACAGACTAAGTAATTTAAATCTCCAAGTTTTATTTTCATATTGTTCTGTATTCTAGAAATTCAAGCAAAGAGGTCAAATTCCCTGATGCCTCTCTTAGGCTAGGGACTTCTCACTACACCCTCATATCATCTTCTCTCAATGTGAAGCCTAACCTGTGTCTTTGTTCACTCAAGTCCCCCACTCCTTATAAGAATAAATCAGATATATTAATTTGCAGTGAATAATCCCTTAAAAACTTGATTTCTAATATTGGTCACATTTTATATACTTGGCAATGTTTTTCACTATGCTAGTTTCAGGATATCATAATTCAGCTCTTAAAAGATGGTTTTTAACTCAGATATCCCTCTATAAATAACTTGTCCTCAAATGTATCTGTAATACTTAAAGATATACATTTAAAAGAAAGGTCAATGCTATATAAAATTTCCAAAAAAGCTTCATATATTTGAATCTGTCTAGCTTTCCTGGCACAAGAGACTGCTACAATATGATAAATAATGGTAAGGTTCACTGTGATTATTAGCAGACTATACAATGTGTTTGTGAATAAAATATAATGAATTTTAGGAACTGATAAGTGTAATATATATATGTAAATATAGATATCATAGTACTATTTGTCTATAATAAAAATAATAAAATTATATATTTCACACTAGCATATGTATGTGTGTATATATATATATATATATATATATATATATATATATATAATTTAGCTTATAGATTACCACACAAAAAATATCTTATTTTACTATTTATGTTAACTATTACACATAATATATTAAAATAAATGATAGGGTAAATGATAAATATATTGTTTATTTATAAACTAAATACAAGAAAGATCTTATTCAAAGCAATGAATTTTAATGTTTCCAATGATGGTTTGAAGTTAATTGAAAACTTAATTGAGTATAGAATCACCTAGGAGAT
>LR752302.1:76510-94655 GCA_902729485.2 Mus minutoides | reverse complement strand
AAATGACTAAAATTCATTATATGTATTAAGGAACAACTTCAGAAATTAATAAAATAGGCAAAACATATAAGCAAACATTTGTTGAAAAAAATTGAAGTGGTAAAATATATTCATGATACTATTTAAAATATGCAATGTTTGCAAAGGACAGTTCATGAATCTCTCTAGTTTATTACAAAGAAAGGGGGAAAATAAGACAATCTCCCCCAGATGATATTCCAAGGTTTTTCAGGAATCCACTTAGACTTAAAGATCACAGTGCAAGAATTCTAATGGAGATACATCAAGCAAGGGAAAGACAAGTTAAATGTATTCATTAGCACTTTGCTTCTGTTAGCTCAGTCAGCCACTTAGAGACCCCAGTGAAAAAGCTCCTGTTATAGTAATGGCTTTCAGAGCATATCATCTGTTCAAAGTTTGTGTGTTCCAAACACTAAGTGTGATTATTATTTTACGTCTACATTTTCTCTTAAAGTGAATGGATAGTTAGGTGAATGTGTGTGGTATAATACCCATCACATTGGCAAGATATAAAATGGGATGATATGTAGTGTTGGTGAGGCTTTGAGGAGAGAGGACTCTCTGGGCCTGGCTGGTGGGTATTTCCAGGAATTGGCGAGTAGGCATTTACTGCCAGACTGCTAAAGCCCCAGGCCTCAGTGCATGGTGCACAAGCATGGGTATTTCTTACAGCACTGTTTATGATAGCAGAGGGAAGGAAGACATGCTGTCTATCACCAGTGGACCAGTTTAGTAAGCACTAGAGGATGCCGCTAGCAAGAGCCGGTGGTCAGAAGTTCTGAGATGCATGTCACAGTTAACAATGGCAAGGATGGTTATTGCAGGCAGTATGGATACAGAAGATAAAGAAAAGGGCCTCTATGGAGGGGGTGTTCATTTAGATGAGGAAAGAGAGCAATTACTATAGAACAACATTAAAATCTCTTAAGGTATATTTATGTTGGTCTTAATATCATGCATTGAACCACGAGATAAATACCACCCCCTTCTGGCACATATGTACAATTTGTAAAAATCAAAGGGAGGAAGAAAAGAACTTATTGGAAGAGTGATCAATGTACAGGAACAAATGGAATATGGTATAAGGATCAGCGTAAAAAGACCGAACAAAGAACAGACACGTGCACGTGCAAATAAGAAGTCTGATCACACAAATATTTCTACTGTGTGCAGAAATGTGCAGGGGCTGGGTATGGAGAGAGGGAAAGAGAGAGAGAAAATCAAGAGAGGGACAAAATAAGGGATGGAGATACAGAGTCAAAGGAAACGGGAAAAAACTGGTACACTCATGTTCAAAATCTTTGGCTCTGTAGTACAACCCTAAATTTCCCCTCTCTTTCTCCTGTTCTTCCCACCACACTGACAATGAGTCCCAGGGTCTCACGCATGCTGGTCACTACCGAGTTACAGCCCTAGATCTTGGAACTTTATTATTTATCAGTGTTGAGTAGCTGTCCGATGGCCAGTGTGCAAAGCTGCCTTGTACTCTGGAATCACAGCAGACAGAGGCTGTGTAGTCGGCTTGCATAGGTGTAATCAGACATTTTATTATTCCCCTGCCCTCTACCTATTTGGGCCTCTGTTGTTTCCATGTGTCCAACTTCTATCTATCCTACAAAACCTTTTTATATGGAAACTGCTTGGAAGCCTTTCTATCTAAGCAGATAGAACTTCCCCTTTGGTAAACCCCCATCTTTGTGTAACCTTTCTGTGACTGTTTGCCACACTTTAAATGATAAGGTTTTTCATGTGCTTGTCTTATTTTGACTTTCAACTGTAAAGTTTTAAGGGCAGATCCTGCGTGGTTCATCCTTTTCTTTGCTGCCAGGCCCAGCATTGTTGTGGTCAAGAACAGTTGCCAAATTTATGTAAAATTGCTTTGGAACCCTGCAAGCAGGGGATATGATCTCACATAACAGATCTGGCCAGCTGGATTGGCAGTAGTGGTTGGACAGTCTGCTTTCAGTTGTGCTCAGAAGGATCCACTTACTGTCTGATGCCTAATGGTTTACTCATTGCTTTAGGTTAGAATCCCCTAACCCACGGCAAAGGTAATAGACATCTTTACTATATGACTGTGGCTGATGACATCTCTTCTCAAACTTTAGGTTTTAGATAGGGACACACATATATGTGCTTGTGTGTTTGCCCTGGAATGGAATAGACAACTGGCCATGAGAAGGATGGCCAACAGTGAGAGTGCTCCTTTAAATACTACACCAACTAGATCAAGGGAGAGCTTAGAGGCAGAGGGCTAAGACTATCTTTAATAGTTTCAAGCCTTCTCAAAAGACAGTTGAAGGCTTATACTGGGAATTCAGAGGGGACCTAGCATGGGTGGAACACACCTTTAATTGTAGCACTTGGGAGGCAGAGGCAGGATGATATATATGGGTTCAAGGCTAGTCTGTTCTACATAGTGATTTTCAGAACAGACTGGGATATTTAGACAGTCCAACGACAAGCAGAAGGAATTGGTTGGGTTAATAATGGGCTCTTGTGTTTTGCAAATTGTATCTTGGGTATTCTATACAATTTGCAAAACACAAGAAAATAAAGAAGGAAGACCAGCGTGTGGATACTTCATTCCTCCTTAGAATAGAAAACAAAATACCCATAAAAGGAGTTACAGAGACAAAGTTTGTAGCTAAGACAAAAGGATGGACTATCCAGAGACTACCCCACCTGAGGATCCATCCCATAATCAGTCACCAAACTCAGACACCATTGCATAGGACATCAAGAGTTTGCTGAAGGGACCCTGATATAGCTGTCTCCTATGAGGCTATGACAGTGCCTGGTAAATACAGAAGTGGATGCTCACAGTCATCTATAGGATAGAAAACAGGGCTCCCAGTGGAGAAGCTAGAGAAAATACCACAGGAGCTGAAGGGGTCTGCAACCCTATAAGAGGAACAACAATATGAACTAACCAGAACCCCCAGAGCTCGTATCTCTAGCTGCATATGTAGCAGAAGATGGCCTAGTCGGCCATCATTGGGAAGAAAGGCCCGTTAGTATTGCAAACTTTATATGCCCCAGTCCAGGGGAACTCCAGGGCCAAGAAGTGGGAGTGGGTGGGTAGGGGAGCAGGGCTGGGGGAGGGTAGAGGGAACTTTCGGGATAGCACTTGAAATGTAAATTAAGAAAATATCTAATAATCCAATATATATAAAGAACTCAAGAAGGTGGACAACAGAAAATCAAATAATCCCCATTAAAAAGTGGGGCACAGAGTTAAACAAAGAATTCTCAACTGAGGAATACCGAATGGCTGAGAAGCACATGAAAAAATGTTCAACATCTTTAATCATCGGGGAAATGCAAATCAAAACAACCCTGAGATTCCACCTCACACCAGTAAGAATGGCTAAGATCAAAAATTCAGATGACAGCAGATGCTGGCAAGGATGTGGAGAAAGGGGAACACTCCTCCATTGTTGGTGGGAATGCAAGCTCATTCAACCACTCTGGAAATCAGTCTGGTGGTTCCTCAGAACATTGGACATAGTACTAGCGGAAGATCCTGCAATACCTTTCCTGGGCATATATCCAGAAGATGAGCCCAGATGTCCCTAAACAGAGGAATGGATACAGAAAATGTGGTGCATTTACACAATGGAGTACTACTCAGCTATTAAAAACAATGAATTCATGAAATTCCTAGGCAAATGGATGGATCTGGATGGTATCATCCTAAGTGAGGTAACCCAATCACAAAAGAACTCACATAACATGTACTTACTGATAAGTGGATATTAGCCCAGAAACCTAGACTACCCAAGATACAACTTACTAAACACATGAAACTCAAGAAGAATGAAGATCAAAATGTGGACACTTCGCCCCTTCCTAGAATTAAGAACAAAGCACACATTGAAGGAGTTACAGAGATCAAGTGAGGAGCTGAATCTAAAGGATGGACCAACCAGTGACTCCTGCGCCGGGGATCCATCCCATAATCAGCCACCAAACATAGACACTATTGCATATGCCAGCAAGATAGTGCTGAAAGGGCCCTGATATAGCTATCTCATGGGAGGCTATACCAATGCCTGGCAAACACAGAAGTGGATGCTCTCAGTCAGCTATTAGATAGAACACAGGGTTCCCAAGGAAGGAGCTAGAGAAAGTACCCAAGGAGCTGAAGGGGTCTTCAACCCTATAGGTGAAAGAACAACACGAACTAACTAGTACCCCCAGATCTCATGTCTCTAGTTGCATATATAGAAGAAGATGGCCTAGTTGGCCATCAGTGGGAAGAGAGGCCCCTTGGTCATGCAGACTTTATATGCCCCAGTACAGGGGAACTCCAGGGCCAATAGGAGGGAGTGGGTGGGGTGGGTAGGGGAGCAGGGTGGGGGATGGGGGAAGGTTTAGGGGATTTGGGGGAGAACATGTGAAATGTAAATGAAGAAAATATCTAATAAAAAACAGAAAAAAGAAAAGAAAATATCTAATAAAAAATTGGAGAAAAAATGGGCTCTTATCTGGACCAACACATTAGACTTCTGTCTTTCCCTACATGAGAAGTGTGCATACAGACATAATTAGAGGTTGAAATTATTTATCTTACTACCAATGAAAGCTGAATTCAAGGTGGCTTCAATTCTACCCTCTGCTCCTGATTTGATACATCTATTTCATTTCCACTTGCAGCCATTGACACATCCCCTGAAGTGGCAGCCTCTCCAGAAGCCTCACTACACACTATCACTAGAGGGTGATGAAAGATGTTCTTGTTGTGACTTCAAGATGACTTACAGAGATAAGCCAGGGATGCAGAGCCTGGTGGTCCCATTCATTCTTCTGATGTAGCCAGCAAGCTACTTCACCCCAGTTTCTAGGATGAATGATGCGGTGGAGAGAGGCCAGAAAAATTCTTCTTCTTGAACATATAAGTGAAAAAAAAGAGGGAAACTATACTCCACAACTAACACCATTTAAAAAAGAGGTTGTGATTTTAACAGGAATTAAAAAAATTAAATGCAGATAAACCCATTTTTAGAAACTTGCTAAGACGGTTTCTATAGTACCTTCAATTTTCTGTCTTGAGTAGTGGAAATTGGATACCTCTCTTTTGTCAGCTGCATGATAAAAAGCCTTGTCAAACATCGATTCCAGAAGAACACAGGGAAAGAAGTACAACTCTTGCAGCTGAACACATCTTCTTCATGGCTAGGATCCATCAGAAACTGGTGTGCCTGGCATGTGGGATTTCACCATGGGCAGGTTCCCATAGTGTCCCCCAAAGCCTTGAGTGCCAAACACAGTCTACCCAAATAGCTTCTATAAGTTAAGCCCCAGAGAACTCTCCAGTGAACCATAGTTATGCCCTGCCCAGTGAAGTCCGGATCTGAGAGGTGACTTTTCTAGATACATCCTTGTCTTTAACACTAGCTTTATATTCTTCAGTATTCTCTTTATCCCTTATAGTCAAAACTGCTATTTTTTAATCACAGTTAATAATTCTGTATATATACTTCATATGAAATCTTGCCTGCTTAAATTACTCTGTGTTTTCATTGGGGCCTGTGTAACACAGCTATTAAAAGTAATTTTAGCACTGTGCCCAGAGCATGGTAATTATGAAGAACTTTGCTGTTCAACAAGCAGATCATTTTTCATAATTTTTGCTGAACTCTGAGAAAGACAATTTAAAGGGATAGTTTTCATACATATTATTTATCAATCCATTTCATTACTGCATTTCTATAAATTCTTAAAAGGGTTATGATGGTTAGATGGAAATACGACTTGAAAGTCACTAGTTTTCAGTGTGACCATCCAACTGTTTCAGACAGGTACTAAACCTGTTTGATTAAACCAGAGAAAGAGACTCTGGGTAAGTTTCCAGAAATTGCCCAGACAGCCCCAAGTAGCTCATCTCTAACTCTTGCTTACAACCATGGGCACCTCTCTCTCCTATGTGCTAAAGCAGCAGATACAGCATTAGACCCTCAAGGGAATCTACACCAGAACATCTGGGTCTCATTATATAAATATTCTGAGAAGTGTATGAGCAGCTTGCCTAGAGGCTGCTTTACTGAAATTCAGTTTCAGTCTCAGTAAATCTGGTTCTGAGAAAGAGTAAGATCAGCACACATGGCTCTCTATATTTCACAGATATGTACCAGTTCCTATGATTGGTAACATGTCCAAAGGGTGGGATTGTAACCTTAACTCACTAGTAACATGTCTGTTGACTGACTGTGATGGTGCATAGACACATAGATGGGCAGCTGTCCTAAGTGCTCCCTACAACATTCAACAAGGTGTTCAGTGACATTGTTAAAATATAATGACTTTACTACTATCCATGATAAAAATTATTGAAAATGAAACCTAGAGGACCAAAATTTCTCCTCATCTATTACCCTTCATCTTCATTATCCTTCATCTATTCAAAGTTTGTCTTCAATGGCCTGTGAAGACATCTTTCCTTTTTGGACAGTTTTCATAGGCTGTGAAAGTGGTGACTGGTTCCCCACTGCAAGACTCTTGAAAGGTCTTTCCTAACAATGAGGCATAGGTCTTCTCAGTTCTTCATGCTGGAGTAGTTATGGTGCATCTTTCCCTTCTCATCCTTAGCTTTCTCACTGCATGAGTCCAAAGTGTCAACAATTTTTTATTTTCTGTACCTTGTCTTAGTAAGAACTGAGGAAAAGAAGATGAAGAGGAAGAAAATCATATTCATTCATTCATTCATTCATTCATTCAATCAATCATCTATCTATCATATATCTATCCACAGACATACCTACCAGTCTATATGTATTATCAGTCTTTGTATCACTTATCAATTATCTATATATCGATCTATCATCTATCTTTTATATATCATTTTATATATCATGTCACATCCATCATCTAACTTATCAATTATGTTAAGATATAATATAAAAGTATCAAAGAAAATTTGTATATACAAAAGTACATAATTATTTTGAAAGTCAACCCTATGACTGCATGCTTTTATGTGTTATCTTCACGTTCATGTATAAACAAGTCATCCTAAATGGGTTATTGTAAACATGGATACTAAACGTGTTGCTCTACACCTTGCTCTTTCACTAAATAAACAGCATCTAATAATTAACCCTGGTATTTGTTATAGTAGCATATACAAAATTAGTTCTTTTAAAAAGATGTATACATGATATTCTACCCAATCAATCCCATAATTATGTATGCTTAGCTTATTTTGCATATGTTTTTATGCACAATGCTGCAATTAATTTTCTGAAATAGATGAATATCACAGTGATTAGATGCTTTGATGTCAGTGTTTGTAGGATGAGTACCTAAAAGTAGAATTACTGGCTTAGATGGCATGCATACTTAAACTTTTAGCTGATTCTGCTCACTCACCTTACATATTCGACAGTACGTAAGAATCCTATCTTATCACAACTTATCTTAGTCAGTGTTCTATTGCTGTGAAGACGGAGGTGAGTCTTATAAAGAATAGCATTTAATGGGGGCTTGCTTACACCTTTAGAGGTTTGGTCCATTATCCTCATGGCAGGAAACTTGGTGGTGTGCACACAGATATGGTAGTTAAGAGTTCACACCTGGATCAAAAGGCAGCAGGAAGATAAAGAGATCCACTGGGCCTGGCATGGGCTTCTGAAACCCCAAAGCCACTAGGGGTAGTGGCACACTTCCTCCATCAAGTCCCTGTTCCTATGCCTAGGCCACACCTCCTCATCTCTCTATGTAATCCCACTCATTGATGACCAGTCTTTCAAATATTTGAACCTATGGCGGGCGGGCATTCTGATTCAAAGTATCACACAACTGTAATAATCCAGACTAATTCAATGCTTTGCAAAATATTTATCAATATGTCTGATTGGTAAAACAGAATCTTTGAATTTGAAGGGATTTTTTTTATAATTTCATGTATTTATTAACTATTTGTATTTCTAGTTCTATTAGCTGTTTATTACTGTGTTTTGACATCTTTTCCTGTTACCCAGTTACCATTTATTTTCTATTTACGTTTTAAAACACTTTTAGTATTGGGAATAATTGTTTATCAATAATATGATGTAAATAGACAGATTTACTTTGTCCTTGACTTAGGTATTTTAAATTAGCCCCATTTGGAAACGTTTTTGAGTTAATTAAACAAAACCTTCCTTTTATATTTGGACTTTCATATTATGGTGAGAGAGAGAGAGAGAGTAGTGACTGATACCTTGCTACCTTGCTAACTGTTTAGAAAGCACATAGTTAACGTTGTATATTAATTTCGTCCACACTTGTCTATATCACAGAACACATTCCTATACTCAACGCAACCAGATATTAGCAAAGATCTTGCCTGTCCTCCTTTTCTTAGCCTTTCTGCCGTCCTGTTTTTCCTTCTCCCATACTGCTTGCATTTATGTAAAAACTATGCACACTCTGCTTTCCTTTATGAGACAAGGTCTCAGGATGCAGCACAGCCTGACCTGGAACTTGGGCTTGTGATGTTCCTGCTGCAGCTTCTGAGAGCTGGGATTATTGGTACCACACCCCCTTACACTGAGTTTCTCCCACAAAATTTTCCCTAAGTCCACAGTCCCTGAGTTCTTTTTTGAGAAAACAATGTAAGCAGGGGAAATCAAGTTCATGTAAGTAATCATACCAGGATTAATTTATGATATTGCTTTCTAAGCATTCTGTTTTATAAGAATCATTTAAAATGTTTTAAAAATTCTTTCTGTAAAGGGGGGGGGGAAGACACCCAAATATAATGCTTATTATAGATTTTCAAATCAACCATGTAATAAGGCAAGAGCATTGATAAAGTACAGACTCACAAACAAATGTTCTGCTTCCTACGCAAGTGTGCTTACTAAAGCACACCTGATACATTAACACTCAGAGCCATGTAAAAGACAAATGCTTTTCATTAACAGGCATTCTCTCCATGACAGGGCATCAGCCCTAATTCACCTCAGGCTCTCTCTCAAACCTCTGTGTTCATTTTGCTTGTTCTGTTTCATCTGTTTTTTTTTTAAACTACATGTACAGTAAGCTCCCATTTATGCATGAATCATCTTATTTATAGAGAATGATTTTTATATGAGAAATACGTGTATTTCTCATATATATGAAAAACAGCCCTCCAAACCTTCTCAGACCCCATTAAAGGAGAACTTCCTGTGCTTTTCCTTACTGTAGCATGGCTTTTCACCGATCATTTCATATTCTCACACTGGCGTCCTGCACTGTGAGTGAAATGGCAGAGTCACCAGACTTCTTCCAAGAGTGAATTCACTCCTTCATCTTGGTGAGTGGTTAGGGAGCCATATTTGATCTAAAAACACAATCTAAGGCTCAGTCTGCTCAAAGAAATGGAGTAATAAGATAAGAAGCACGGAAGAGCCTGTGCAGCTTCAGGAACAACTGACTTAGCATGCTCAGCTTTAGGAGATGTGTTTTCAGCATAGCCCATGCACCTAAGACTCAGGGAACGTGACAGAAGAGAGGGTGGAAGATTGTCAGAGCCATAGGATCAGGGCATCTGCTGTGAGAGTGTGTCTTCTGTATGGAACAGGGAAGCTATAGCCAGAAATCTAAACAGTATTATCTAAACAAGACCTGAACAATCAAACACCTATTGACAAGTCAATATGGACGGGAAAAAATCTCACAAGGCCCCACCCCCAGATGAAGAGCTAATGACAATTAGTGACTGCAGAGAGAGGGAGAATTGGTCTTCCCTAGGGATGAGTCCTCTAAGTGGTTATCCAACACTGAGCTATCAGTCTGAAAAACGTACATACATGCAACATTAAATGGAGCCAGTAATTTGCCCTGGCCCTCAAAGAGCAATGCATACATGTAAGTCTAATACACAAAGGAAGAAATAGGAAGCCCATGTAATTTTGAACCTCAGATTCTGAGAGAGTAGAATGAAGAAGCATGAAGTTCACTTGAAAGAAATGGATGCAAGATTCACTTGGTAAGGTTTGATCTAAAGGGGAATAGGAAAATGGGTACAGGTGGAGGAGCATGTAGAGTCAGGAGACAACATCTCATGGTGGGGACATAAGAGTCTGTGTGCTGGTGAGCATGAGATGAAGAGGCAGGAGAGACTATTGCTGACTTGATGCTGAGGAGGGGGACAACAGTTGATGAGATACGCAGGAGTGAGGATGAACTCACCAAGGGAGCACAGCAGAGGTGCTGGAAAGATGCCAAAGGGATCACTTGGGGAGGCAGGTGTACTGGCTAGTTTTGTGTCAACTTGACACAGCTGGAGTTATCACAGAGAAAGGAGCTTCAGTTGAGGAAATGCCATGAGATCCAACTGTAAGGCATTTTCTCAATTAGTGATCAAGGGGGAAAGGCCCCTGGTGGGTGGGGCCATCTCTGGTCTGGTAGTCTTGGTTTTATAAGAGAGCAGGCTGAGCAAGCCAGGGGAAGCAAGCCAGTAAAGAACATCCCTCCATGGACTCTGCATCAGCTCCTGTTTCATGCCCTGTTTGAGTTCCAGTCCTGACTTCCTTTGGTGATGAACAACAGTATGGAAGTGTAAGCTGAATAAACCCTTTCCTCCCCAAGTGCTTCTTGGTCATGGTGTTTGTGCAGGAATAGAAACCCTGACTAAGACAAATTGGTACCAGCATAGTGGGGTATTTCTGTGACAACCTGACCATGTTTTGGGGAGGACTGTGGAAGGACTTTGGAACTTTGAGCTTGAAGATCCATTCATTGTTAAGAACTCTGTCAGATGTTGTGTAAGAGCTTGGAAGATAATGTTGAGGACAGCAGCAGCAGTGGAGTACAGGCAGCTGGATCCTAGAAGACAAAGCTGTGTGCTACAAAGCACAGGGCTAGAGAAGTGACCCAAGCCCTTGGAGGAGCCCAGAAGATATGTGAGTTATATCCCAGACATTGGACAGTGGAGTTTAAATTTTGCTTTTGATTGTGACTGTGCCCTGATATTTTTCCCTCTTGAAGGAAGTTTTTTAGTGAAGCCCACAGTTAAGAGACCTTGAATCTTAAAGTACTTTGAATTTTAAAAGGATTTAACTTTTAATATGTAAAGACTGTGGGACTTTTAAAGTTATTTAGATCTTGGGGGTGGATAAGAATGTAAAGGTTGAGGCTTACTAGTGATGTGTGTGTCAAGTTGACAAGGGGTCAATTGTACTGCCTAGTTTTGTGTCAACTTGACACAGCTGGAGTTATCACAAAGAAAGGAACTTCAGTTGAGGAAATGCCATGAGATCCAACTGTAAGGCATTTTCTCAATTAGTAATCAAGGGGGAAAGGCCCCTTGTGGGTAGGACCATCTCTGGGCTGGTGGTCTTGGGTTCTATAAGAGAGCAGGCTGAGCAAGCCAGGGGAAGCAAGCCAGTAAAGAACATCCCTCCATGGCCTCTGCAACAGCTCCTGCTTCCTGACCTGCTTGAGTTCCAGACCTGACTTCCTTTGGTTATGAACAGCAATGTGGAAGTGTAAGCTGAATAAACCCTTTCCTCCCCAACTTGCTTCTTGCTCATGATGTTTGTCCAGGAATAGCAACCCTGACTAAGACAGCAGGTTATTTTCATTTCCATCTTTAACAAGTATGGGGCTGCAAACTGATTGAGTGGTTAAAAACTCTCTTAAAAAGTTTGGTATGTAGACAAGAGCTCTTGAACTTTTTCTTCTGGGGAGTCTTTTATGCTTGAGAAATTTTGTGACCCCCCCCATCATTCCAAGCATATAAATATATAAAGAAGGCTTACATATAAAATATTTATTGATGAAAAGATCATTAAAATAAATGAATAAGCAAATGATAAACTGATGATTGACTTGGTGGCAAACAGTGCAAAGTGTGCTTGCTGTGTGTTGGGAATCAAGGCTACAGTGAATCACACGATTCAACACTGGAAAGCACTGCCAGACACAACTCCAATTCATTGTGAATTTGAATTTGAATGGATTTTTGGTCATTGTATGTTCAGGAACCATTTCCCATTGCCAAATTTATATAACTTTACATGAGATTAAGGCCCACAGTGTAAGTCTGTAGGGGGGGGGGGGCGGTGTCTAAGTGGCCTAGCTTTGAATGCATGTCTCCATAAATTACTGAGGTCTTCTATATCATAGTTAATGTGTCAGAAAGTGAAACATCACAGAATCTCTTTCTCAGGGTAGCTGACACGCTCAGATGTGACAAAGCATGCTTAGTAGACATCACATTGCTAAGCAGAGTGTTTGGCATAGAGTGAGATACCATAAAATGCTAACTTCTATTGCTAGCAGTGCCTTTGCCCTGGGTCCTCAGAAGTAGGAGTCTAGTGTGGGTACCACATATACCTCACCTGCATCTCCTCTTTCTTTAGCATCTCATGCTGTAACAGGGCGAGACAGCATTGTTTGCTCAGAGTTGTAGTCCCGTGCTACTCAGACAATTCTGAGTGAGAATCCAGGAGACATATATCCTTTCTGGAGCAGAGTGTGAGGCTAAGGTGACTTGCAGAGGGCAGGGCTGGCTGAGAGAAGGCAAAGTGACTTACTCCCTACAGGGGGAGCTAAGATCCTACCAAGGATGTTCTCCACAAGCAGCTTGGTGAAATCCTTTTCCAGGAAACAAAAAGCCCCAACAAAATTAACAAAGTTAACAAAATTGTTAACTAAAGTTATTTAACAATATTAACACACATGTGCCTGATTTTAGTCTTTTAGTAGATTAGATATTTATAAATCGCTGAAGTCTATTGCCCAACTTATCAATCAAACTTTTGTCATCCTTGTTAGATTTTATTTTGATGGACTATGGAGCTGACATCGAAACAACTGATTCATCTGTAACTAATATCTCATGATTGATAATTTTGTTTGCTTTCAAGGCAGTATTATTTTTAAAACACTTATGATTCTTAATTTGTAATAACTGTAAATATAAAGTCCAAATTTAAGGAAATATGGATATAAAATAATCCCAGGCCTAGAGCACTAGAAGAAAGAAAATTTGTGGCCCACATTTCTTAATTAAAAACTAGCATATTAGGGGTACCTTGGGAATAAAGTGGCATTATAACAAAATAGTCATATTTGAATTTTGGTTTGACTACGGTATATAGCAGTAAAGAAATCATGTTAGAACTGCTGTGCCTTGTACATTGTAGATGCTCAACAATATTATTAGTATATTTTTAATCCATATTTTATCAGTGAAATTTCAATTTTAGCCACACTTTTACAGTTACCACTATAGCCAAGTTATAGAATTTATAAATAGGCAAATGTAGCTTTCTCATAGTGGACCTATAATTAGCATGGAGTTTTTGTTGCTTTTCTCATGGTCTTTACCTTTGCCATAGTTGTCTGCATTTTTTCTGTATACTTTTATATTCTATCATAACAAAGCAGAGATACAATATCCCAGGATAGTGTTCAAGTCTGGGTGTCTTTCGCTCTCACTATTGTGATATTTTATATCTTTTCATACTTGGTAAAGTATCATAGGCTGTCCAGGAAAGTTTTAAAGATTGATTTTTATTACTTGTGTTTTGATTCCTCATCAGAATCGGAAATATGTGTGAAATGAGTCTGGCTATGGGTGTTGTCTCTTGAAAAAAATCTGTAAATGATCTATAATTTCATCTCCCATCTTCCTTAGCAAGATGTCAGAGGAATAGCACACATGGCTATTTGTGGGAAAATAGTGCAGAAACTGGGAAGTGTATCCTCGATGAGGCAAGGGGAGAAATGGACACAGGAAGCAGCAGCCAGATGGTGAAGAGCCATACAAGCCTTGGAAATGATATTAGTCTTTATATTTTCTGAACTTGGCATGGGGAATTCAGCTAAGAGGCTGCTAAGCAACAGAGGCATAAATTAAGCCCCCAGCAACAGTGATGTGGACCAACCATTACCAATGGACTAAACTACCAGAATATACAGTTAAATGATGACTGTGAATGTTTATATCTATATAGATTGGATGGGAGAACAAGGGTGACTTTTCAATATTTATGACCTAAAGAATCTAGGAAGATGGAGATTATGTATTTGGTAGAAAGCATGCCTTGTATGCATGAGATCCTGGTTTGATTCCCATCACTGCATTCCCCCCAAAATTCTAGATAAAAATGGGTTCAAACAGTGAATTGTAGAAGGATGGGATGGGGAATAACTATTTTTGGCTTCATATTGTTATCTGTACTACATTAGTTTAGCTTAACTACAATTACAGTTTTCAGAATACTCTTTCCCTAATAGTTTAAAGTTAACAGAGGCTACATGAACCATTTTTACATCATTTTGAAGGTAAAATTTAAAAAGCAGGCTTTTTTTTTTTAATGTAGAAAGATGGATGAAAGGCACCAGAGGATCCTTCAGCTCATGCGTACTGTTATCTTTTCTTCATTGGTTTGTGGACAGAAGTTAGGCATAGAGTTCCTCGGGCCCCTGCTAGATGTTCCTTCAGCTCCTGTGGCTCCTAAATGATGCTCATATGTAGGGTCAGATCGGCAGCTTCTCCTGGACAAGCTGGGGGCTTGGAGACAGTAAGAGGCCAGCGTGGGCTCATGCAGCTCATTTCCATTCTTCAGTTTCCCCGGCTCTTTCTCTCATCTCCACATCATCTTTTCTTCTTTGATGGCTTCAAGTTCCAGCACCAAATGTAATCTTATATAGGTTGTCCCCTTAACTGCCACGAATCAAGTACCCATTGCAAACCCATTCCTGTCTGCCATATTTTAAGGTTTGATGCTTCTGAATGGTTATTGTTTGTTAAATACGTTAGAGGAAGCTCAGTTTGGTTTGGTTCATAATGAATTAGAGAAGTCTACAAGATAATCACTGAGAAGCCACATAAAAAGATGCTTATTAGGTATGAGGGTCAGAGTTATTATAATGGAGATAATAATGGAAGCAGCTGCACAGTTGAGACTATAACTTGACTCTGTCTTGTTTTGGGCAGAATTTCAGTAAAGATTCTAACTGACAGGTTTTTGTGTTAATTGTGTTGGCTCATGTTGAGTCTCTAAACAGCCTTATAATGAGACACTCCCTAGAAAGGCCCATGACAAGCCTAACCCAACCCAGGGAGAGGAGGAGGGATGGAGAGTCAGTATAAATACACAGCTAATGGTTATCTATCTATCTATCTATCTATCTATCTATCTATCTATCTACACACACACACACACACACACACACACAAACCCTACCAATAAAAATTCAGCATTCCCGTGCTCAGGGAGCACTTCCTGTTTGGTGAGTATACCTGAATTACCTTGACAACTTGTGTTGGGGCTTGTAAATGGTACATTTGAAATCATTCCAGAATTCTCTCACTGCTTGTAACAGAACTGTAATTCCAAGAGCAGTACTTCTTTGCATTCTGAGAGTACTTCAGGGGATTACCATGTCTGGAGGAGAAGGAACTTGTAGCCAAGTGTTGTGATTGTGTGAAGTGAGAAATATAGACAGACACATTTGTCTTTCCACAGTGCCAGAATTCAGGGAATAACAATAAATTCACAAGCCATGCTGGCTTCATTGCTCATAATCTGTCATTTTGTCTCAATTTTCATTGCTAGCTTGCCAAGGCAAACGCTGTTTTCTTCATTCCGATCTTAACTGCTAGCTATTAGAGCACACATTGCCCATTACACAACAGATATATGTACCAATATGTACGTACAGATTACAGAATGCTTGCAGAAAGGATAAAGAGGCCACAGCAGCATTCCCAGAGTTCCATAGAGGCTTAACTGGATGCAAGTAAGATGGCAATGGGCGTGCAACTCTCAGAGTTAGACACCAAGCCTAGCTGGAGGACTGTTGCAGACTTGAGCTGAGCCCCAGAGCTAAGCCAAGGCTCAGGGGTCAAGAGATCTCCAGCAGTGAGTGGCAGGACCCTGGAGGCTACAGAGGTGAAGGGCAGACTTGACTCTAGGTAGATAAATGAGTCAATGAATGGATGGCACTCTGATAGGATGAACAGAAGGACAGAAAGTCAGCAACAGCAACTGGAATAGGCTGTGTCAATAGAGGAGATGAAGCTGAGTTAAAGTCTCTGGGTTAGTTGTGAGTTCTTTGCATGTCAGCCCCTTAAAACACACAGTGAGTTGTCAGGTGTGGAGTTAGCTGGTGCTCTCACACACATCTCAGTGGTAGGTGTCTTCTTCATGGGCCCAGATGAGGGCATTATACCCTTTCTTAGTCTGCTTATGTTTGATGGAATCCTAGGCCTGTATAGTCATCTCCTAGAGTTCCAACTTTGGTACATTTAGTGTGGCCTCCCTTTTACTTTCAGAACTAAGTTATTTACCACCCTGTGCCATGTGGCTGGTGCCAGTCAGATGGTTTTGGTTATGTATTGACCAGAGCATAGAGTCATCTCCTACTGTTAAGATGGAATCAAATTACATGTAATGGGGTCTCTTGGCTAAGGCATAGCCTAAAATTCCACTGCACATTATAAAGTAACTTAAGAGTAGGTCCCAGCCTGATATCAACAGCAAATCAGTCAAAAATGTAGTAAGTAGCCTGGTGACATTGGGACCTCTTAGCTGACTGCTGAAGTGAAGGCCGGATTGTGAGGACCTTGTTTTTAAATCAACCTGTCATGTTTAATGTCTGGATAGTGAGTTTCAGAATCAAACTGTAGCTAACCAAGGTGGAATAGATATAGAAGAGAATATCCAGGGATACCTTAAATACAAAGGAATGAACAACTTTCCTCAGTTCATCATATGTTAACTCGGGTGCTCTCCAGGAAGGGCTAGAAGGTGGAGGAGGAAGAGGGGGAGGGAAAGGGGGAGGAGGAGGAGGAGGAGGAGAAGGAAGAGGAGGAGGCCCAGCAGCAAGGGGATGGTCCACCAATTTGCTCGACTCCATCCAACCACCTTGTGAGGTAGACTCTGAGCTTGGTTTGGCCTTAGCATCTCAGGGTCTTCATTTATATGAAGATGCACATCCTCAGGTTGTCTATTTTGTTCTTCCTGCTCCAGTTTGCTCCTAACACGGGCAGCATGCCCTGCGAACTTGGGAGGGAGAATGATGTGGGAAGGAGGCAATGATGGAGCAGTCAGTAGGGGAAGGAATTATATTGCTAGCTGAACTTCTGTCTCACAGAGTAATTTTTATGAGCAAATGTAGAACACATTTTTTTCCCAGATAGTTAATTAAGCCAGATGCACAGAGAACCACCAGTGGGTTTTCCCTGGAGTCATCTGGGGCTTGCACTCTGCCTCTGGATCTGGGAAAGTTATCCATGAATAATTCAGTGTCTTGGGTTGTTACCTGAGAACTAGGACTCTGGGCTACTAATTAGCTACCCAGAGCCAAGAAACTTTTGGTGTCACTTTTGTTATTTTCATAAAAGCATAATCATGCAAGACAGTTTTTATGAGCAAATACATTTAACAGTATTTTCCGATGTTCTGTATGGGCATTTTCATGCACAAAGCTGGACAAACAAGATATATTTAGGTTTGGAATCAACAACAAAATGGCCTGCGTAAAGAAAGAATACCTACCACACATTCAGTATAGTTTTGTAGACAGAAAAGAAATTAATTCATTAGGTTAAATGACAGCCATGTACGGCCATTGGCACATCTGAAGAAAATGACTGTGTGTCCCCCACACCTGGAACTAGATGGATCCTTTTTCCATTCTCCTTTGCCTGTCACAGTGGGACAGTGAGACATTGGAATATTGAGGCTAAATAGAGAATTGGAATTAAGTTGAGGGTCTCTACTAAATATTAGTGGAGGCAGGTAGGGATGGAAGGCCTGTGATGCAGTAGCTCTGTACCCATCATGAAGTCACCATCATGGCTCACTCATATACTTTGACCCTTAACCTCTCCTCCTACACCTTACTTGCTCCTCCTGCTTTGGACCGTGGGTGAGCAATATGCAAGTGGTTCAGAGGCATAGCCAGGTTGAGACTCTGGTTGTTATGAGCCATGTGACACAGTGACACACAGTGTGTGTCATACAGCTTCTTTGAACTTCTATGAACTCCTTGCTAGAAAGGTGCATAAAAAATGGCCTCTTAAACCAATTCTGAGGATTAATGGCAATGCAGTCCACAAATCTCTCAGCACAGGTCTCAAACACATACAAAGTTTCAGTGCACTAATATCTAACCACCCTACTGTTTACATTAA
>LR752302.1:0-71205 GCA_902729485.2 Mus minutoides | reverse complement strand
TATTTCACTCAGGATGATGGCCTCCAGATCCATCCATTTGCCTAGGAATTTCATATATTTATTGTTTTTAATAGCTGAGTAGTACTCCATTGTATAAATATACCAAATTTTTTGTATCCATTCCTCTGTTGAGGGACATCTGGGTTCTTTCCAGTTAAATTGAAGGTTTTAATGATCATATTTAAAAATTTGAACTAGTAGCAAAATCCCCGAGAACAAATCCCCATAGAAATAGAAGTTGGGAGGGAAAAATGGAGAGTGGTTTTAATGATGTATATTTTAAAAAACAAAGACTCATTTGGGACAGAGGAGCAGAAACACACTGTTCCATTATCCTTTCCCCTTGCTTTATTCATTCTTGCCTTTCTCAATCTATCTTGCTTTTCACTCCTGTATTTGAGCTCGAGTTATTGATAGAGAAAAGATGAAAGATTTATTAAGCTACCATAAGAAACAACTTTTTCAAATGCCAAGCAAAATTGATAGGGAAAAAAAATCCCCTGAGCTAAAAGTAATTTGGAAATGCGATCTTTTAGAAAATATCAAAGGCCTTTAAGAAAATAGGCTGATTTTTCTGGGTTAAATATGATTTGTTGTTAAATGTATATAGCTGCAAACTAAACTCGCCCACTGTTATATAAAACTTTCCTTTCATGACCCAAGTTTGGCAGTAGAAAAACCTTTCAAAACTAAGACAATCAAGGTAGCTGTTGTGAAGACTTTTGTTTTTTAAATGATGAATTTTGACCTCACATTGGTTTTCCAATTTCTGTCACGTTCCTTAATTTTCCAAAACCATGACCCTTTCAGAGAATGGTAGGTTTGAAAATTCACCATATTTTAAGACCTGTGTCTTAACAGCTCTGAAGAAAATCACTGCATACTATAGTTCCCTGCTTTGAGTGAATGGTGTTCCTTTGCACATCTCCCCATGAATGTCAATCCCTGTAATCCTGTTCTATCAGAAATATATAAGCACCTAGGAAACCCAGCTAGGTGTAAGCTAGGAAACTTACATGAGGCCACAGGAGGAGTTTCCTAGGAGTTACAAAACAGGGGCTGTCCCACAGAGGAAGAGAAAAAGGCTAGGAAGGACCAGCCGCCAGCTGAATTCAACAGAGGCAATCTGAATATGGCAAAGACATAAAAGAATTTCCTTCAGATGTCGTTTCTCATCTTCCCTTTTGAAAATAAAATCTATTGAGTTTTTCTTGGACACATTGTCACATCCAGTAGTAACTTCATTCCCAGGATTCACTTCTGAGCATGCTACATGAGAGGAAGCCTTGTGTGAAGGATGATCAGCTCTGTTAAATTGGTAATTGCAAGTAAAATATAAAGGTTTTGATTTAACTGGTTTTCAGTGGAACCCAGTAATAACTGAAATCCTTTCATAACTAGTTACAAGTATTGCCTTAAGAAAATAACATGACGAGATTTGTAAGAAATTTAACGTTTTAAGGAATAATCAGGATTTTAAGAATGCATTTATCCTTGAATAATACATTCAGTATTAAATTAATGCCTAAAAATGTAATTTGTATTGGGCTCCCTACACTGTTAACATTTCAAATTTCCAAACGAGGCATAAAAAATGAGATGTGACCTTCTAACAGGTCTGAATCACTGGCTAATTCACAGATGCCCACACTTTATACACTCTATTAATCAAGTCCCTGGGCAGATGACAGCTACTAGAGACAAGAAATAATAGCAAATTGTTCTCCACAGAAAAAAAAAACAATTGAAGCCACACATGGGGTCAATCTACCCATCTTTTCTTTGTTCTGGTAAAACAAGAGCAAGGTAAGATGGGACTTTTCAGTTCACAGATATCAGGCTCCTATCTCTTGCGGTCTTCAGTAATTTCAGACTGACCATATATACCACATTTTAAAAATTAACTCTGACCTTTCCTGAAGAGACCAAACAAATGAACAGAGATGCATAAGCTTGGCAGTTAAGTTGACAACACCATTCTCATAAATGCGAGACAAAATATTGATCAAAATGGCCCAATTGAAAACCATTAAGGGATGAGAGAGTCTCGGTGCCCCTGTGTCTTTTGGGGGCACAAATTGACAGCTTAGCCCGTGTTAAGAGTTCACATTCAATTTCTTTCTAGGTAGCTACCATTTTCCTCAGGACTTTATAGCATTTAGGTAGTTTCTGTAAGCTTTTCAGAATATCAAAGCCCTCAGGCTACAAAGCTGATTGTGGAAAGCAGATGTGGTGAGAGGTTACTGGTTCTTGTCCATTACTATGTGGGAAAGTGCTGGCTTAGGAGTCAAGGGAAGTGAATTAGCAACCTCACATTTCCCCCTTACTAGCTGGATAAGTTTGGTCAAATGTCTCAGCAACTTATATGTGAGTTTCTTCATTCAAAAAAAGAAATGTTAATTTAAGAATCTTATGGCTTTTGTTAATGGAAAATTACCATTGACATTTAAGAGACTCTATGAGTGTGGAGTATTGAATTGAGTTCAGAACAGGATGATCTATCATGGAGTTTTTCTTCATAGATTACACATTTAGGAGACCTATAACAAGAAAAGAAGCTGAGTTAAATTATAAAGAAAGGATAAGTCCAGACTATTCATCTATCTATCTATCTATCTATCTATCTATCTATCTATCTATCTATTTTGATGTGTGCATGTTTGTATGTTGTATGCATTGGTACACATGTACCATGATGCTATGTACAACCTTCAGGAGTCGGTTCTTATCCTCTACCATGTGTGCTCTAGGGACTGAATTTAGGTGGACAGATTTGGCAGCAAGCTCCTTTACCCATTGAACCTATAGAAAAGTTTTGATCTTTTAAAAAAGGGATCTTTATTTATTTTTTAAAATTTTTATTTATTTAACACATGACTGTTCTGCTGCATATATATCTATATGGCAGAAGACAGCATCAGATTCTCCTACTGAAGGTTGTAAGCCACCATGTGGTTACTGGGAATTGAACTCAGGGCCTCTAGAAAAGCAGCTTGTGCTCTTAATTGCTGAGCCATCTCAACAGTGTCAAGATCTGAAAATTCTATTGCTCCCCTGTGCATCCTTAATGACTAGGCATTTTCAGACTAAACATGAATAACCCATCTTTGGGTTATTCTCCAGATATTTATTGTCTGTCTTCACCTTTAGGCTGCTGGGTCACAGATACTTCTCCTGTTTCACACTATTTTGTCCCCACCCCTGGTCAAATGTGCCCATGACCTCTGATCCAAGAAAGCAGTTCTCTAATCTGTGACTACTGCCTGTAGTTGCTCAATGCACATGGAAAAATCAGACAGAGTAGAATGAACCATAGACACATGCCAGGATGACAACATCTCATTGTCCTTTCAGAGGTCAGACTTACTCTTATACTCACTCTTCCTACCCCTTCTTGCCCCACCAGTTACCAAATCCTGTTGACTTTATGAAGACTGTCTCAGGAGTTCTAGCTTAATTCTCATTGAGAAACCTTGAATAATGTGTTAACTTTTCCCTTTTTGTAGGAGAGATGCCTGAGGCTTACAGACAGATATAAGTAATTTACCCAAATTCACACAACTAGCAGTTATGAAAATGGATAGATTCTTCCAATTTTAAGTTATTTGCTTTTTCTACTGTCAATGAGTCATCATATTCTCTTGTTTTGTCTGATTCTCAAGTCCTCTTCTCTTTCTATTGAAACTAAGTTTCTCAGACAAGGGCTTAGGTATAAGCCAGCTTTTATTGCTATAATGGCTAGTGCATAGCTTTAATAAATGCTTGATGAATTTGAGAAAACTGTCATTTTATGTCAAATGTAGAACTCATGAGTTTTCATGCATTTCTGATGTTATTCTCTTTTTGTATTAGACATTTTATTTACATTTCAAATGTTATCTCCTTTCCTCATCTCCCCTCCCCCTGCTCACCAACCCACCCATTCCCATTTCTGGTTCTGGCATTCCCCTATACTGAGGCATCGAGCCTTCACAGGACCAAGGGCATCTCCTCCCACTGATGTCCAACAAGGTCATTCTCTACTACATAAGCAGCTGGAGTCATGGGTCCCCCCATGTGCACTCTTTGGTTGGTGATTTAGTCCCTGGGAGCTCTGGGGGTACTGGTTTGTTCATATTGTTGTTCCTCCTATGGGGCTGCAAATACCTTCGGCTCCTTGTGTCCTTTCTCTAGCTCCTCCATTAAGGACTCTGTGTTCAGTCCAATGGTTGGCTGCCAGCATCTACCTCTGTATTTGTCGAGACACTGGCAGAGCCTCTCGGGAGACAGCTATATCAGGCGCCTATCAGCAAGCACTTGTTGGCATCCACAATAGTGTCTGGGTTTGGTGGCTGTATATGGGATGGATCCCCAGGTGGGGCAGTCTCTGGATGGCCTTTCCTTCAGTCTCTGCTCCACACTTTGTATCTTCTCCCATAGGTATTTTGTTCCCCCTTCTAAAAAGGACCAAAGTATCGACAATTTTGTCTTCCTTCTTCTTGAGCTTCATGTGGCCTGTGGATTGCATCTTGGGTATTCCGAGCTTCTGGGCTAATATCCACTTTTCATATTATGTGTGTTCTTTGGTGATTGGGTTACCTGACTCAGGATGATATTTCCTAGTTCCATCCATTTGCCTAAGAATTTCATGAATTCATTGTGTTTAATAGAGGAATAGTACTCTATTGTGTAAATGTACCACATTTTCTGTATCCATTCCTCTGTTGAGGAATATCTGGGTTGTTTTCAACTTCTGGCTATTATTATAAATAAGGCTGCTATGAACATAGTTGAACATATGTTCTTATTACAGATTGGAGCATCTTCTGGGTATATGCCCAGGAGTGGAATAGCTGTGTCCTCAGGTAGTACTATTTCCAATTTTCTGTGGATCCACCAAACTGATTTCCAGAGTGGTTGTACCAGCTTACAATACCACCAACAATAGTGGAGTGCTTCTTTTTCTCCACATCCTCTCCAGCATCGCTGTCACCTGAATTTTTGATGTTAGCCATTCTGACTGGTATGAGGTGGAATCTCAGGGTTGTTTTGATTTTCATTTCCGTGATGACTAAGGATATTGAACATTTCTTTAGGTGCTTCTCAGCCATTCTATATTCCTCAGTTGAGAATTCTTTGTTTAGCTCTGTACCCAATTTTTAATAGGGTTATTTGGTTCTCTGGGGTCTAACTTCTTGAGTTTTTTGTATCTTGGATATTAGCCCTCTATCAGATATAGGATTCATAAAGATCTTTTCCCAGTCTGTTGGTTGCCGTTTTGTCATATTGACAGTGTCCTTGGACAAAAATGCCCAAGTCATAAAATGGAAAAGGCATCCTCAACAAATATTGCTTGTCTAACTGGATGTCTACATGTCTCAGGACTCAAAAGAATGGACCTTAGATGAAATGCCCTACAGTGGAGAGAGGGAACTTGTAGAACACACCTCCAGCAGAAAGACAGGGCATCAAGTGTAGGGAAGAGATTACCATCTGTAGTGGCTATTCCTGGTTGTCAATTTGACTATATCTGGAATGAACTAGAATTCAGAAGGCTTACCAGTGATCCTGATCTGGAGGCTGGGAGATACAAGTTTCTGACCTGGATCTTGGCATAGAGATCTTGAGGCATAGTGGCTATCAATTCCAAAAGATTAAGACAGGGAGACCTCTGAGTTCAAGGTCATCTGGGATTAAAGGCGTGGTGACACACACCTTTAATTGGGCTACACCTTCTTCTGGAGACCTAAATAAGCGCAGTGGATGAAGGAAGATTTATACTCTCTCTCCTTCGCCTGCTTGCCTTGTGAGACTGAGCAACTGCTAGATCCTTGGACTTCCAGTCACAGCTGCTGCTGACCATTTCTGGGAGTTGGACTACAGACAGTCATCAACAAATTCTCTTACTATATAGAGACTACCCATAAGTTCTGAGAACCCTGACTAATACAGCATCCCACAGTCAAAACCTTTGACCCAGAATTGTTCTAGTCTGAAAGAATTGCAGGGTTAAAAATGGAGAAGAACCTGAAGGAAAGGAGGTCCAGTGACAGGCCCAAATTGGGATCCAGCTCAAGGGGAGGCCCCAAGGCCTGACACTATTACTGATGCTAGGGTGTGCTCACAAAAAGGAGCCTATCATTATTGCCCTCTGACAACAAACAGCTGAAAGAGTCAGATGCAGATATTTACACTGAACCTATGGACAGAAGCTGGTGACCCCTGTGGTTGAATTAGAGAAAAGCTGGAAAAAGTTGAGGAGGAGGTTGACCTTATAGGGAGACTAGCAGTCTCAACTAACCTGGACCCCCTGAGAGCTCTTAGTCACTGAGCTACCAACCAGGCAGCATACACAGCTGATATGATGTCCCCAACACATATACAGCAGAGAACTGCAGGGTCTGGACTCAGTCAGAGAAGATGCACCTAACCCTCAAGAGACTTGAGGCCCCAGGGAAAAGGGAGGAGAAGGAAGCGTGGGGACATTCTCTTGGAGACAGGGTAGTGCGAGGAGTTGTGGGATGTGGAATAGTCAGAGGGTGGACCAGTAGGGGAATGAAGTCTGGACTGTAAAAAAATTAAAGAATACATTGAAAAAAATAAAGTAAATAAACACCAGATACAGTCCACAGAATTCCAAAGGCTCAACAAGCTGAAGTGCCCAAGTGAGGATGCTTCAGTCCCACTTGGGAGGGAGAAGAAAGCAATCACAAGTTGGGAGGGAGGGACTTGGGAGGGAATTTGGATGGGGTAGGGGGGTGGTGGGGGGCAGAGGGGAACCTGATCTAGTATTGGGTGAGGGAAAACAACTGAAGCCCTGAGGGCCAGCAGAAAGAATGGAAACAGGCAACCTCAGGAAATGGGAGGTTGGGGGGATCCCCCAGAATGCACCAGAGACCTGGGAGGTGAGAGACTTCCAGGACTCATAGGGAGGGACCTTTGATAAAATGTCTGACAGTAGGGAATGAGAACTTATAGACCCCCATCTCTAGCAGGAAGACAGGATATCCGTGAGGAATGGGGTTGCCATCCCACAGTCACACCTCTAATTGTGACCAATAATTGTTTCTGTCTGAAAGAATTACAGGGATGGACATGGAGAGTAACCTGAGGAAAAGAAGGTTCAGGGACAGGCCCAAAGTGGGATCCAGCTCACGAGGAGGTCCCAAGGTCTGACTCTTACTGAGACTATGGAATGCTCACAAAAAAGGACCTCTTGTGACTGCCCTCCAAAAGACCCAAAAAGCAGTTGAAAGAGTCAGATGCAATTATTTGCACCCAAACAATGGACAGAAGCAGCTAACCCCTGTTGTTGAATTAGGGAAGGCTGAAAGAAGCTTAGGAGAAGGAAATTTCTGTAGGAGGATCAGCAGTCTTAACTAATCTAGACCCCGGAGAACTTTCAAACACTGGACCACCAAACAGACAACATACACCAGCAGAAATGAAGCACCTAACACACATACAGTAGAGGACATCCAGGTCTGTGTTCATTCAGAGATGAAGCACCTAAACCTCAAGAGACTGGAGGCCCCAGGGAGTTTAGAGGTCAGGTGGGGTGGGGGTTTGGGCCATCCACGTGGGTATGGGGTGGAGTGGAGAGGAGGTGTGGGATGTGGAGAAGAAGTAGGGTGGATGGGGGTGGGTGAGGAATGGAATATGGAGTGCAAGAAAATGAATTACAAATAAAATAAAATTTAAAAAGTAAAAAAATTACTTTATTGAAAAAATAAAGTAAGTAAATAAACAAAGAAACAAAGAAAAGAAAAATGCAAATAGATCCATATTTATCACCCTGTATAAAACTCAAGTTCAAAGGGATCAAAGACCTCAACATAAAACCTGATACACTAAATCTAATAGACCAGAAAGTGGGGAATAGTCCTGAACTTGTCAGCACAGAATAGGACTTCCTGAACAGAATACCAATGGCTCAGGCACTAAGGTCAACAATTAATAAATGGGACCTCATGAAACTGAAGAGCTTCTGTAAGTCAAAGCATATGGTTAATGGGACAAAATGATAGCCTACAGATTGGGAAAAGATCTTCGCCAGCCCTATATGTGACAGAGGGACAAGGGACAATATCCAAATTATATAAAGAGTTCATGAAGTTAGACACCAACATACCAAATAATTTAAAAACAGGGTACAGAGCTAAACAGAAAATTCTCAAAAGAGGAATCTCAAAAGGCTGAGAAACGCCTAAAGAAATGTTAAATGTCCTTAGTCATCAGGGAAATGCAGATCAAAACAACCCTGAGATTCCACCTTACACCCATCAGAATGGCTAAGATCAAAAATTCAAGTGATAGTACATGCTGGTGAAGTTGTAGAAGAAAGGGACACTCCTTTACTGCTGGTAGAAGTGCAAAGTTGTATAACTACTCTGGAAATCTGTCTGGCAGTTCTCAGAAAAATTGGAAATAGTTCTTCCTGAAGACACTGGTATACTAGTACTGGGTATATACCCAAAAGATGCTTCCCCATCCCACAAAACCACTTGCTCAACTATGTTCATATCCGCTTTTTTCATAACAGCCAGAAACTAGAAATAACTCAGATGTCTCCCAACTGAAGAATGGACACAGAAAATGTGGTTCATTACACAATGGCACACTATTCAGCAATTGAAAATGAGGACTTCATGAATTTTGCAGGCAAGTGTATGGAACTAAAAAATATCATCCTGAGTGAGGTAACCCAGACCCAAAAGGGCATTCATGGTATATACTCACTTATAAGTAGATATTAGCCCAAAACAGGATAACCATGCTATAATCAACAGACCTAAAGAAGCCAAATAACAAGGAAGGCACAAGGGAGGATGGTTGAATTTTTCTCAGAAGGGGAAACAAAATAGATATCAGAGGTTGATGGAAAGAGGGAACTGGATGGGAGATGGAATTGGGATGGAGGTGGGTGGGGCTCATATGTAGACAGACCAGGAGAAAGAGAAAGGAAATCAAATCGGTAGTGTGTGTGTGTGTGTGTGTGGGGGGGGATTTATAGTGCCAGACATTTGAATGGGTGGAGGCCCCAGGAGGTTTATGGGGGTGACTCTAGATGAGATTCCTAGCAATGGGTGACATAGATTTGGAAGTGGGCACTTCCTCTAGTCAAGGAGGACTGCCAGTGGAAGAATAAAGACAATAGCCCACTCACAAAACCTTTGGCCCAAGATGTGTCCTACCTAGAAAAAGTACAGGGACAAAGATAGAGTCGAGATGGAATGGATGGCTGACCAGTAACTGCCCCAAACCGAGACACACCCCACGGCAAGAAGCCATCCCTGACACTATTAATGAAGCTCGGTTATGCTTTTAGACAGAACTTAGCCTAAGTATCCTCTGAGAGGCTCCATCCAGCAGCCAATGGGAAGAGATACAGAGGTACAGAGCCAAGCATTAGATGGAACTTGGGGTGTCTTATGGAAGAGTTGGTAAAAGGACTGAAGGATCCAAAGAGGACAGAAACTCCACAAAGTCCATTAACTTGGACCCTTGGCAGTTCCAGAACCTGAATCACCAACCAAAGAGCAATTATGAGCTGGACACACACATATGTAGCAGATGTCTTTATGCAGGTCCCTGAACAACTGGAGTGCGGACTCTGTGTCTGTTGCCTGCTTGCCTGTGGATCCTGTTCCCCTAAATGGATCACCTTGTCTGGACTCAGTGGAAGAGGATGCACCTAGTCCTATAGTGACTTGATGTGCCAGGGTGGGGGAAATGTTAGTGTGTGGGATTAACACCAAGAGGAAGGCTAACCCTTTGCAAAGGAGAAGGGGAGGGAGGAATGGGGGAGATACTGGGAGGAGAGGGGGGCTGAAATTGGGATGTAACATGAATAAATAGATTTAATAAAAAAGAATAAAAATCATTCTGCACTTTCAGAGCTAATTTCAGGTGCACACTGGAAAGTATGATGTTATGTTTCAGAGACCTTTGTTTTATAATCCGCTCAACTTTTGCATTTCTCTGCTTCATTTTTCTGTCCTTATGCAATCTATTCAGTAAAATGTGTTTTGTTTTGTTTTTTGTTTTGTTTTTTTTTGTATGGTGATTAGAACACATTTAAAATATATTTAGAACCTAAAAAAAGTTAGAAAAAGTACTAAGAAATGTCACACACGTATTAGAATAGCTAAAATAATAATATTTTTAAAAATCCCATCACCAAATCCTAGTGACTATGTAGAGACACAAGAACATTCATTGATTTGATTTTTTTTTTTTTCTTGTCAACGTAAAATGGTCCAGTCACTCTGGAAAAGAGAATTCTAGTCTTCTCTAAAACTACACATGTATTTCATATATAACTCAGCAATGCCACTCTTTGGGAATTTGTCCCAGAGAAATAAGAAATAACATTCACATACAAGGCTATGCATAAATGCTTATCATAATTTTATTCATAACAACCAAACAGTGGAAACAGTCTCAGTATGTTCTTCAATGTGTGGGCAGTTAAATAATCTTTTATTCCCATGTGCCATATAATGACACCTAGGAATATAGAAGAAATATTGATACATGTGACACATTACAGACAGGTTATTATGCCAATTTATAGAGTTAGCTGTAAAAGATTAAACACATTGAGATGTCATTTACAAAGCATTTTTTTTTTCAAGACTCAGGATTAGGACTGGTGCATGCCAGGCAAGTTCTCCCCAATTTAACTACAGCCCCATTCTTGAATCAGCAAACTTGCAGAGATAGAAAACAGATTAATGGTTGTCAGGGAGGGGCTTTGGTTGTTAGGTAGATTTGATAGGCAGCTTAGAGAGTACTTGCAGTGGAATCCTGTTTCTTGATTCTGATTGTAGTCTCATAACACCCATTAAGATATGCATGTAAAATTACTGAAATCTGAATAAGGTCAGTTGATTGTATCACTTTAGTCCCTAGCTGTGCACTATTCTATATTTGTTAAGTATATTACCATTGGAGGAAATTTGAGTAAAGACTAGTAGCATTAACTCACATATCTGCATGAAAATCTACAATGATCTCAAAACAGGAAGTTAAATAATTCCCAGCATCAATTATGTTAAACAAGACAGAATGTTATTATTTTTCAGTTTGGTTTAAAAGGGGGAAGGAATGGGCCAGGCTTCTTGTCTAAGACTTCTTAAATACAATTGTAATTTAATCTGAGTGGAGATGTTTTTTTCTTCTTCTTCAAACCTGTATCTTTTCCATTATTTCAAACTTTGAGAAAAGAGACAAAGAGTCTTATCACGTGGATGTACACATGATCTAACATGGCCTGTTACAAGACAGATTTAGTTATCCCAGGAAGAAGATGCAACACAAATCAGGGTAAGGTCGGGGGAGGGAGAGGGGGGAAGAGGGAGGGTTGGAGGGAGAGGGAAGGAGGGAGAGGGGACACGCAGGGAGAATGCTGAAGAATCAAACCAGGCAATACCTAAGCTCATCCTCATTCTTCTGATTCCTTCCTGTCACACCTGAGGCTCTTAAGTGTGGATGCTTGAAGACTATCAGAAGGACTCAAGATAATTAATCATGGAGTCTCTTTCCTTTTAGATTTTTGTTAGAACTGAGAAATTTAGAGAGAATGCTTAAATATCTTATTATATATTAAGTAGCTGGCCAGAGAATTTTGAGGCTCCTTAGGTAAAATCACAAGGCCAGGGTTTTTTTGTTTTGTTTTATTTTGTTTTTTGTTTGTTTTGTTTTTTTCCCTTGTAGACATCAGTGCTTTGGGCATTCCTGCAAAAAATTGAAATTTGTCCCATCCAAGTTATGATTTCAGGGAAGACCCTTCTTTAATGTTGATAGAGTTGCTGTGTTGAACTTTCCTATAAATGTTTAATAAATGTTTGTTGACTGACTTATGAGGTCATATAAATCTAAGCTAACTGTTAAGTGGAGGTCAGGTTGCTTTATTGGTTATCACATATTTTTCTTTTATATATTTTCCCTCAAGATCTGATGCTGACTTTCTCTCTGGAGACCAGTTGCATTATATGACTTCATTAAAATACATATTTTTGGCTCTTTTAAAAATATAATGTCTTCAGTTTTATAAACTTTCCATTGACAACTGAAAAAAATAACATGTAGCATATAGTGAAAAAGAGAAAATAAGTGTTCTTATCATATTTTCCTTGAGCTTGAATCAATGGCTAATTGATTGAAAAGAACCACAATCTCTCTCTCTCTCTCTCTCTCTCTCTCTCTCACACACACACACACACACACACACACACACACACACACACAGACAGGGACATGGGAACGTACGAGACATGGACGAGACATGAGCATACGTTCCCATGTCCATTACCTATATTGACTTAGATATATTGACTTAGAACAAGCTTTCTTTTTTTTTTTTCCTCTGTATAGCCCCGGCTGTCCTGGAACTCACTCTGTAGACGAGGCTGGCCTCAAACTCAGAAATCTGCCTGCCTCTGCCTCTCAAGTGCTGGGATTAACCCTTGGGCAGAAATATAAAAATTGTATTATACATAGATTATATATATATATATATATATATATATATATATATATATATATATATATATATTTAGACAATAAGAAATACTTGCGAAGAAGCATTAGTGATCATGCACTTATGTGAGACTGGCTATAACCAGAGCTTTTATTTGTTTTGTTGACAAACCACACTGAATGGAGTCTTCCGGATTAAAACCCCACTTGTGCGAGGTGAGTGGATACCACCAAGAGATGGCAGAAAAGCCATACCATGACTTACAGTCATGTGCAAAGAGCTGTTAGAAATGTCTGGAAGAAAAGCTCAATTCTTCCTGTGTTTTCGTAATATTCAAGCAGTTCCAAGTTCCATTTATTTGGAAAGAAAGATTATAGTGCTTGACAAAGGATCCTGAGCTATGGTAGGTAAGAAAATAGAACGGTTTAAAAACAAAATTACTTTTTATCTTTCTCAAATAGTACAAATCATTTGTAAGGTTATGGAGAACAATGGCCACCCACACTTGAGGGTAAGAGCCGAACATTAGTGCAGGTGCACACGCTGGCAGCCGGCTCCTGAGCCCAGCCATGCAGAGCTGCAGCCCTTGGCTTTTTAAATGGAAAATAGATCTTTTCATACAATGCATTCTTATTGCAGTTTTCCCTCCCACAAATCCTCCCAGATTCTCCCTAACACCCTTTTCTTCTTTCCTTCTGTACGATGTGCAGAGGGTGAGAGACCTAGAAATACTCGATTCTAAATGGAATGTCTCTATCAAATCCCTCTACTCAGGGGTCAGGGAATCTGTGGAAGAAGAGACAGAAGGAGTGTGAGAGCCTGGAGGAGGGGAGGACACCAACAAAACAAGGATTTCTAAACCCAGCAGGACCAAGGCACATAGAGACTCTCAGAGACTGTGGCAGCATGCACAGGGAATGTACAGATAGGATCTCAGTACTAAGGAGAGACATGATCACAACTCCATCCCTAACTCAGAAGATATCTCCAATTGATAGCTGCTCACAAATAACAAAATTAGTTTTTTTTTTTTTCTCCACAGAGTCTCACCACGGACACAAACCAGTGCTAAGGGAAGGCTCATGCCCAGCAGTAGATGGCCAACACAAAATTAACTCCCATGACTAAAATACCTGGTTAGAAGACCTGCATGTGTGTGGAAACCCGATTCATAAGCTAGTCTCCAGAAACCTTGACTCCCAACAAAGAAAACTTCAGTTTATCTTTATCTTACTGTATTGGCTGGTTTTGTGTGTCAACTTGACACAAGCTGGAGTTATCACAGAGAAAGGAGCTTCAGGTGAGGAAATGCCTCTATGAGATCCAGCTGTAAGGCACTTTCTCAATTAGTGATCAAGGGTGGGAGGGCCAAGCCCAATGTGGGATGTGCTATCCCTGGGCTGGTAGTTTTGGGTTCTGTAAGAAAGCAAGCTGAGCAAGCCAGGGGAAGCAAGACAGTAAGTAACATCCCTCCATGACCTCTGCATCAGCTCCTGCCTCCAAGTTCCTGCCCAGTGTGAGTTCACATGACTTCCTTTGGTGATGAGCAGCAATGTGGAAGTGTAAGCTGAATAAATCCTTTCTTCCCCAACTTGCTTCTTGGTCATGATGTTCTGTGCAGGAATAGAAACCCTGACTAAGATACTTACTTTTCCAACAGTAATGGTTTATATTTGCAGAGAACCATGCAACATAGGGGTTGGAGAGATGAATGAGTAGTAAGAGCACTTGATGCATTTGGAGAGCATCCAGGTTCAATTCTCAGCATCCACATGTCAGCTCAAAGTGGTTTGCTACTCTAGTCTCAGGGGATCTAATGTCAACTTCTGCATTCTGATAGCACTGCACACATATGCTACATAGACACACATTCAGGCAAACACTCTAAGATCACATATAAATAAAGTGTTAAGAGATGCAATGTTTTTATTTTTTAGCCTTTGATTTCTTCATTAAAAAGTGCCATTTGCTCCTTTGGATCAGGGGACAGTATTTGTCACAGTCTGTCTCAGGTGACTGGAATCTATTCCTCTCTCAATTTTATTAGTACTAATGTCCTCACACACCAGTATACATCTCTCCTAGTCAAATAATTCTATTTCTATTCAGAATAAATTATGACACCAGAGTTTCTAGGGCTGTCTCCAAATGGTCATTTTCTAGAAATTCTTAAACATTTAAAAATGGCCAGTGTTAAGCCGGGCGTGGTGGTGCACGCCTTTAATCCCAGCACTCGGGAGGCAGAGGCAGGCGGATTTCTGAGTTCGAGGCCAGCCTGGTCTACAGAGTGAGTTCCAGGACAGCCAGGGCTATACAGAGAAACCCTGTCTCGGAAAAAAAAAAAAAGGCCAGTGTTCTATCTTGCATTCTCAGGCTTAAGCACAATTACAGTGCAAATAAGCCTCAAAAAATAATGCATTTTTTCCAATCAAGATATATGTTTAGATCTATCACCGAATATTTTTTTAAGTTCAGAACATAAGGATCATTCCTCTTCCCATATAAATATTTCCTAAGCCTGAAATATCTCTAAAATAGGTGTAATCTCCTTTAGTTCCAAGGGTCATAAAACCAACTTGAACTTGTTTAAGTATAAGAGAGAATTGACTGAGACCTCTGGCTAGGCCGAAATGATGGTATATGTGAAACAGGCTTTAGAAATAACCAAAAAACAATACAAATAAGACAGTGGAGGGATGCCTTCGGAAGCTTTTCAGTAGAGAAGATGGGCTCAGAACACTGGCCCTCTCATTTGGTCCTCTGTCTTTCCCTTTGTTCTGTCCTATCTCTTCTTCCTTTCCTCTTTCCATTTGTTTCTACTGCCGTATCACATATACCATCATTTCCACCTGACTCCTAACTACTTTGGACCCAGTGAGAGAGATTTGGAAGGATGATAACAACTTCAGACAGAGTGAGGTGGGAGGATGGATGAAAAACAGTACCTTATAGCCAGAGAAGAGGAGGTGGCAGGGCAAGTGCTGTGTGTGGTAATGGGATACTTTTTGACTCAGCTAGCTGAGGATCTTGGTTGGGCTGTGTGTAACGCAGGCTGGGAGTCTCATTTCATGCAAGAAGTGGAGAAAAAGTTGCTACCAGTCAGAGCAAATGGGTGCCAGCCTATTCTCCACTCAAAGAAGACTCTGATGAAGAAATGCATGCCACTACAGACTTGCTTGAAACCAATAGTCTGAGCCCCATGTAGGAGCTTACCTTGGCTTTTTGAAATATTTTCTGAAAATATTTTGTCTCCAAAATGTGTTTTTCCTAAAGTTTGAATTATTGTTTCAGAGTAATGTCCTTCTGTTTTGCTCTGTTTATATTTTTATTCATCTTCCTGTTTATGGTTTCATTTTATTTTATCTCATTTTGAGACAGGGTCTTATGAAGCTCAGGCTGGTCTTACCCTTGTCATGTAGCCAAGACAGGCCTTGAACTCCTGATCTTATGGCTGGAGGAGTTATAGCTGTGTAGTACCATAGTTACATTGTGTAAGGTGATGGTGGCAATGGTTTGTTGGTTGGTTATGAGTAAAGATTCCAAGAAGCATCTCAGTTTGTGTCAGCCTGCCTGACCCGCCTCCTTCTCCTCTTCTTCCTCCTCTTCTTCCTCTTCCTTCTTCTCTCTGTCTTAGTGTTCTATTGGTATGTAGAGACACTACAATAAAGGCAACTCTTATAAAGGGAATCATATAATTGGGGCTTGCTTATACTATCAGAGTTTCAGTCCATTGTCATCATGGAGGGAAGCCTAGTGGCACAAGGCAAACATGATGCTGGAGAAGCTGAGAACTCTACATCCTGAACTGCAGGCAGCAGGAAGAAGAGAAACAATAGGCCTGGTTTGAATGTTTGGAACTCATAGCCTGCTTCCTGTGACACACTTTCTCCAACAAGGCCACATGTAACCCAACAAGGCCATACTCCAACAAGTGCCACTTCCTATTGACCAAGAATTCCAGTATATGAACTTGAACCTATGGGTGCCATTCTTATTCAAAACACCACATTTTCCTTCCTTCTGCTTCCCTCCCTCTCTTCCTTCCTCCCTTCCTTCCTCCCTTCCTTTTATCCCTCCCTCCCTCCCTCCCTCCCTCCCTCCCTCCATTGTTGGGGTCCACTGCCCGCAGTGGACGGAGTTCCTGGAGGATTGGCCTGAAGCTGAAATGAAACTAAGGGAGTGGGGGAAGAAAGAAGATCTCCAAGGCTACATGGTTGCTTCTGCTTAGAACGACTGTTTAATGGTGGACAAGCATTTGGGGATAAAGGAAGGGGAGGCCCCGCCCTCAGTCTTCTGGGCAGGTGTTCTGGAGTTTGGCGGGAACCCTGAAGTCTCTGTGCAGGTTGCACAGGTGGGCTGGTCATAGGTGGGCCTCTGGTAAGCTGGGCGGAGCCGGGTGACCTAGGAGGCATGCAGAACCTGGCTGTAGGGGTATCGGGCTCTCTTAGCCTAGTTAACAACACAATGGATGCCATTGGGTGCGGCATGGCTCCGGTGGTCATTGCACCAACTATGTTGGTGGAGAAGGGACACCACACTCCCTCCCTCCCTCCTTTTGTCCTTCCCTACCTCCCTCCCCCTTACCTTTTCCTCCCTCTATTCTTTTTTTCCTCCCTCCTTCCCTCCCTTTTTTCCTTCCTTCCTTCCTTCCTTCCTTCCTTCCTTCCTTCCTTCCTTCCTTCTTTCCTTCCTTCCTTCCCTCCTTCCTCCCTTCCTTCCTTTCTTCCTCCCTTCCTTCCTGTTTTCATTTTCTCTGTGTCCCTTGACTTGAGAAGTATGTTACATTATCAGATGTGGTCTTTTGACTCCGTCTGCACCAACACACTACTCTGAGAACTGGATGATTTGGTATCTCAGATCTCAAATCCCAAATATTATCTTCAAATATTCAAATAAAATAAGATTGGAGTTTTTAATACTGTTCTCAGACAGGCTTTCAGGTAATTGGACAATAGAAAATAGATGAGAAACATCCCACTCAGCTAACAACAACAAAAAACTTTTCTACAAAAATATCAATCAAAGCCATGGAAGGGAAATGCAGAACAGTCTATCTATCTTCCATTATCTTCCCTCTAAAATAGACCACAAATGACATTTTCACTGTAATCACCAAGAAGAGTTCAGCTGTGTGTAGCTTGAAAGCATGAAGATCTTCCCCACCATGCTGCATTTCTCAATCCCAATCTTCTCTTTAGAGGTCACCACTATGAAGGGACATACCAAACTGAATGGGAAAAAGTCCATAAGACGTTGACTCTACACAAAGAACTATACATAACTGAAGAAATCCCAGAGCAGGAGAGATGGTTTTCCCCAGGGAAGAACACACCAATAAGTTGTCCAATGCCAAATCATAAGCTTTGAAAACATACATACAAGTGACATTATACCAACATAGTTGGTTATATTTAAGAATATATCTGTACATACACATATCCTTACAATAAGAATTAATGGGAAGGAGGATTTGAATCTGAAGGACATTGAGTGAGTGGAGGGAGGAGAGGGAAGGAAGAAATAGAATCTAAAAACAAACAAACAAACAAAGAGTTTGATGTACATCTTTCCAGATACTTGAATAGATATATGTTAGGTATGACATTTATGGGAAAGTCAAAAGCAAATTGTAGGTCTTTCGTGGCATGGAGAGATATAGCATTACAATTAGTTAGTACAGGAAAAGTCAACACAATCTTCAAAAACAGAATCTGGCCACTTAGACAAAAACTCATAGCTAAATCTACAGAATCCAATTTTCACTTCTACAATAGGAGGCCTCTTATGGATTAATAGCATTTCAGTTAGACCAAGCACCGATGTAGTAGACCTAGCTGAGAATGGGAGAGGTCTAGGCAGGAAGTTGGCAGGAGTTTATGTGACGTGCTAAAATGTCAAATAGGAATAGAATCTGACAGGGCTGAGACAGATACCGGCAGTGCCTCTCCAGACAGTTTCAGGACTGTGCTGGCTGTTCCCTTCTTCCCTGGTAAAGTTGGGGTCTAGTTGACAGTTGTTCATCTATTAGGTATTTGTGGTAACTACTTGTATGCTTGGCATCTTTGTGTATCCCCAGTAATGCCTCAGAGCATTCTCTGTCTCTCTCTCTCTGTGTCTCTGTCTCTCTCTGTCTCTGTCTCTCTCTCTGTTTCTGTCTCTCTGTCTTTCTCTTTCTCTACCCCTCTGTGTGTGTGTGTGTGTATGTGTGTGTGTGTGTGTGTGTGTGTGTGTGTGTGTGTGTGTGTGTTGACTGGAAAGGGCACTTCTAATCTACTTGATACAAGCAAAGTTAGCTTTAAAATGTCCCTTTTTCAAAAGGGCTAGAGCTAAGTTACTCAAATAGTTGTTACAAGATGCCTGAAAACTGCTTCATGTGTCTACAACTTCTGTCCTGAATGTAGTTATAAATTTGGATAATAATAAAAAAGCCAACCAATCAACTAATCAATGGTTTTAAAGAAAACAAATGTTTTGAAGATGTTAAAGTAAAAAACAAATAAACAAACAAACAAAACAAAAAACAAACAACACAAAACAAAAAACCCAAGAAGTTAAAGTTCAAGGATTAAAAAGAGTTGGCAGGGGTGAAGGAAGTGCTAACAGGCTTGTAGCCAGGGAAGCCTTTGAGAAGGTGACATTTGAGTAGGCTTGCTCTGTAGATAAGACAGGCACCATTAGACTCTAGAGCTAAGAGACTTTCAAATTGAGAAAAGGAAATGTGAAGGGTCTTCTAGCTGGATTGTGTTTTGTAGATTTGGGGCACAGTAAGGTAGGTAGGTCTTGGAGAAAGAGAGAAGGGAAAGGACTAAGAACAGAGAATTGGGAACTAGAGTCTCCCCCTAAAAGGAATTAGGGTTTCATTTCAAGTAGAATGGAATGTCCCATCAGCTTTCTACAGGGAGGACTCTTCACTTCCCTCATCTCCCTCTGTGTGCTTCACAGAGACTGTGAAAGGAGATATGATGGGAATCTGGAGCATGAATTCATTTTCCCCAGTGAATAATATAAAACACAAGTATTTTCTGTTCATTTTGTCTTTGTAGGTTCAAATCAGTAGTACTGGGTCCTCTACACTGCTATATAGTCACCTCAATTCCCATCTCTAGAATATCTTTGTCACCCAAACAGAAACTACTCATTAGATCATAGGTCACCAACCCTTTCTGTGATGGATTCCATTTTATGGTCAACTCAATTGGGTTTAGAAGAATCATGGAAAGAAGCCTCTCGGTGTGCTGACATGAGTTTTTCAGGAACTTTTGACTGAGCTGGGAGGACCTGCTTATGGAGTAGGAGGAGCCTTTTTGTAGACAGCACTCATCTCTGTTTCTTCTGATCTGGGTGATGGTAAGGTCTTTCTTACATTTTGACAAAAAGTATAAATACATGAGAATTCTAATACTTCTATCCTCTACCTCAAAGGACTAATATGCACGCACAGTCCCAGAGTTTAATGATTTTAAACTCCGAGGAAAATATGAATTTGTTGAATTAATTTCTTTAGTTTTCAGTTCTGTCCTAGATGTTTATTTCAGGGTGCCATTGCTTACCTTAGGTCTGTATTATGAGGTGCAAATTGTGTGAAATACAACCATATTTTATCTGTTAACAGTTCTAATGACTCTAATGGAGATAAGAGTCTTGTTAATCATGATTGAATGATTATCTCTGACAGCAAACCTGATTATTAATCATTAATCAGTCAACACTTTAATTATCTGTCCCTGGTGGTGTTAAAAGATTAAAAACAGACTCCTTGTTAAAGCTGGAAACACTAGTGTGCCTGCCAGTGGGTGGCACATTCAGACTGAGATACTGGCTAATGACCACTGCTAGAAGGTAGCTGCTGGCACTTTCTCTTGAGCTATCAACTGCTTCTGTTTTTCAAGAAGACAATGTGGGCTTTCCCCAGACTCACCAGCACAGCTCAATTAGAGCTAGTTGTTAGGAAGAGGCACTAGGAATTCTTCTTTCATAACGTCTGTATATCCTCCGCACCCCCTCTGGAGATAGTATGCCCTCAAGGAGGAAGGAGGAAAAGTTTCCAATCTTTGATGCTACTTATACTGGATTTAATATTCGAGAAACTCACTTCTGAGAAGAAAGGTGGCATGTTTGTATCCCTGCTAGATTTATGTCTCCAAACACAAAGCAGAAGAGAGAAGCATTCAGTTATTTGGGTGATGAACAGAAGGCTTGTTTTCTGAATGCAGAATCATCCATCTCACACTGCAGCCAAAAAAATAACTGAGGATGTTTCTGTGTTGCACATTCTTCATTTGTTAAATCAATACAATCTTCATGTTCTCTGCTTCATGTTCTCTGAAACCATTGCAGGCACATGGAATCATTTGATCTTCATGAAAGCTGTGTGATTTACAAGCAGCAGGACCGTTGCTCATTTTATAAAGAAACAGCTCAGCTCACAGAGGTTGATGGTCCCTGGTTAAAACAGATCCAGACCCAGGGCTAGCACGATCCAAGTCCTGGTTGAATATTTCTTCATAAGACAGATAACTTTAGGCTGGGTTTCTGTTATTTCAGTTATTAAAAATAAGAGCCACATTTTTCTCTCAGGCACAAGAATATTACAATGCTCTGAAATTATAAGAATTTTGAAATTGTCTCTTGAACAACAACAAAAAAAGAAGAAAATGGTAAGTTTCTCCTGGGATTTAACTTAGCATTTTATTGTGTTCTTGAAAGGATTTGGAGAGTTGGGGGAAGGCGATGCATAGGGGGCATGTAAACAGTAAAGTCGGCTAACTGGACAACTGCAGCTAGAGTCAATAAATATTCATTTGTGTCAACTACAGCCCCTTGATCTGATGGTGATTCATTTCATACAACTATTTCACAGACAATTCACTGGGCAGAGAAGGCTTCATTGTTGTTGTTGTTGTTGTTATTGTTGTAGCATCTGCCTTCCTTTCATGGAATTTTAGACCCTAAAAATGAAATATAAGTTCAAGCAATTATAAAGAATTAATCACCATTAGTCTTGCAGCCTGTGCTACAAATGTGGCGTATTTAAGTGACTCCTTATACATTTGGTATTATGTAGGTCAAAGCCTTCATTGCTTGTGTTACCTGATTAATTTACCATTAACTTCATTTTCTGTATGAAGAAACACGCAGATATAATTCGGCCACACTTCATAGACCACACGTGCTGAAGCTGGGGTTTAAATTCCATTAGGCTTAGTTCTCTTCTACCTATGAGTAATTCCAAGCTCCTTCTAGCATAAACATCCTGAGTAACAAGGATGAGTGTAAGGACTCTACCCTACGGGGACTGTAAAACTAATTCTTTTACTTGATTATTCACATTGACTATTCAACCATCCAGTATGTAGTAAGCATATGTGTGCAAGATTCTTTTTTAAGGTTCCAGAGAGATGATGAATTATAGATCAGTGATCCCTTAAGAAACCCAATGGTTGCTAGGAAAGGCAAAAAAGTACATAAGCAATAACACAGAGTATTACATGTGCTATTCTGCTATTCTCTCTTTCTCTCTCTCTCTCTTTCTCTCTCTCTCTCTCTCTCTCTCTCTCTCTTTTTTTTACGAGTGCTATTCTTGAATTATGAGCAAAATCTACAGGATAGAAAGAGTGTCTGCCTGGGGAATGTTTGTGATGTATCTGAAGACACCAAGACGTGAAGGTAGCATTTTAATTTCTATAGGCTTATTTCTCAGACAGCTTTCTATCATTCCTGAAGAACTTCTCTGCCCATTCCTCTCTCTTAACTACATGTGGTCTCACAGCAATGGCAGATGCTAGCAGGAACAGTCCTTGACTACCAGATGCTACTGCATAAATGGTCAGCAGAGCAGTGTGACAGCAGCAGCTTGGCCACCTGCACTGGGCAAGGCATTCGTGCCTACAGCCTTCTCTTAATCAAGGCAAGACTTCTGCTAGTTAAAACTTTCCACAGCAAAGCTGCTAAAATCTCCAGCAAAACAGAAGGAAGCCCTCCTGTCACTTCCTAACCATTTCCATTGGCATGAAGGGACGTCTTTGCTTTGCTATCATTCTTTGATAGTAGGTTCTATATCTGGTTTTTGTTGTTGTTGTTTTTTGTTTGTTTGTTTCTTCTTTAGGCATACAAATATTTCAAAGAAATACTATTTTACCAACTAGTAGGAATTTTACCCTTCCTCGCATGGTTCCTTTTCATATACTAAAGTATATGTAAAGCAAGCCAATGGAAAATCCCGCCCCCCCCCCATGTATAACGCTGTTTTCCTTTGATAGAATGGGATTTTAATGTGTTTGCTCCAGTAAAAATAAATGGAAAAAATGATGTTGAATATTGCAATGGAATGTATAATTTTTCCTCTCAGTGGATATATTCAGTAAATGAGTTAAATATTTTAAATGTGTGGTAGTATTGATAAATGATGGCTCAGTTTATTTTATGAATAATTTTATGGTCTCTATTATATTTTAGGCAAAGAATAAAAATCATCTCTGTGGTATAATACTGTGGTATGAACACTTTGTTCCTTAGAAACTAGATAAAGTTCTATGGTTATGTTTACCTCTTTATTCATTCTTACATTTTTATATTCGAGGCATTGTATTCTGAAGAAAGTTTACAAGTTATTATTCATCCACGACCCCCCTCAAATTTACCTGCAGTAAGATTGGTCAGAATAAGTGCCAATATCATTAAAAATAATAAACTTGAAAATGTTCTAGGGTACCCTGCCATTTGGCTTTAGTTTGTGCTTGTGAAGAGAATGTGATTTTGCATATGCCAGGAAGCCTGCAGCAAGTTCTTAAAATCTAACATTGACAAATTAACTCAGATATCTCTGAGCTTCGTGGCTTCCTTGTGCACAGTACCACACCTTATTAAAATGCCAACATAGTTTACAATGAACTTTCAGAGGCAACTGGTAATCTCTTTGAGGCATATATAATTAAACATGACTACAATGGAAAACATTAATTATTTCTCTAAAGCCAAATATCTGGAACAAAACTGTAATTCCCATTTGACAGAAGCAATGTCTATTAGTTAGTACTCTCCAGAGGAATAGAACTTATGGAATCATTCTTTCAATGTGTATAAAGAGGACTTATTAGAATGACTTACAGGCAGAGGTCCAGCTAGTTCAACAGTGGCTGTCTAAGAATAGACAGTCCAGGTCTAGATGTCTCAGCTGGTCTTCAGTATCCACTGGATTTGTGAAGAAATAGGCTCTAATGCCAGTGAAGGAACAGGTTTGCTAGTGAGAATCAGAGCAAGCAGACAAAGAGAGAGCCAGCTTCCTTCTTCCATGATCTTTTTAGGGGTTGCTAGCAGAAGATGTGGTCCAGATTACAGGTGGCTATTCCTACCTCAACCGGTGTGGAGTAAAGATGCATCTTCCCACATTAAAGATCTGAATTAGAAGTGGGTCTTCCCCCAAAGTGTGGATATTCCATTCCTCCTTAGAATGAGGAACAAAATACCCATGGAAGGAGTTACAGAGGCAAAGTTTGGAGCTGAGATGGAAGGACCATCTAGAGACTGCTCCACCTGGGGATCCATACCATAATCAGCCACCAAACGCAGACACTATTGCATATGCCAGAAAGATTTTGCTGAAAGGACCCTGATATAGCTGTCTCTTGTGAGGCTATGCCAGTGCCCGGCAAATACAGACGTGGATGCTCACAGTCAGCTATTGGATGGAACACAGGGCCCCCAGTGGAGGAATTAGTGAAAGTACCCAAGGAGCTGAAGGGGTCTGCAACCCTATATGAGGAACAACAATATGAACTAATCCGTATCCCCAGAGCTTGTGTCTCTAGCTGCATATGTAGCAGAAGATGGCCTTGTTGGCCATCATTGGGAGGAGAGGCCCTTGGTCTTGCAAAGATTATATGCCCCAGTAGAGGGGAATGCCAGGGCCAGGAAGCAGGAGTGGGTGGGTTGGGGAGTAGGGTGGGGGGAGGGTATAGGGGACTTTCAGGATAGCATTTGAAATGTAAATGAAGAAAATACCTAATAAAAATTTGCTTTAAAAAAAGAAGTTGGTCTTCCTACTTCTAATTGATTTAGTTTTTAAAAAAAATCCCTCATAGATATCCCAGCCATTTGGGTTTTGTTAATTCCAGATGTTGATAACCAAGAATAGCCATCACAAGTCAACCCTTTGTCAATTTGACACACAATCTTGTCTCCTTATGTCATGCTTAGTTTCCAAATAAAAACAGTAAATAGGTCATAATTATGCCTAACACTTTGGGGTCTCACAAAGCCACATGGTCACTTGGTGGCTGATTTTCACATATTCAGTTTTCACTAAGGTTCAATAGCAGGCCAAAAGCTGTCTCTCAAAGGGAGAATAATTGTCTTCAGGTGAGAGTAGAGCCTTGCTCCAAAATCCCAAAGGTCTCTTGTATTTACCTCCAGGGGCCTTCTGAAAGGCTCCAAAGAGCATCTCTATCTGCCAAAGACATCATGTCTGTTGGATCTGAGATCAGCATGAGGAGGATTGCTTTTCTCCAAAGAAACAAAACCTTTAAAGTTTAGCATAATAAATTCAGATATTTTTCTCACTCCCTATGTTATCTTTGTCAGCCTACCACAAACAGGATCCTTTGTCAAAAGCAGAATTCAGGCATGAGGAAACAACAGTCTGTAAGGGTCTAGTAAGCATATGGGACAAGTACACATAGACACAGACACACATAGACACAGACACACACAGACACACAGACACACACACACACACACACACACACACACACACACACACACCAGACCATCAGCCTAGAACTATTCAAGAGCCTTCTTTTGTTCCAGGTCCCACATAAAGCTAGCATCTTTCTGAATTACTTGGTATATGGTCCTGAGTAACACACTCAAATGAGAAATGTGCTCTCTCCAGAGGCCAGACACTCTAATCATTGTACTTTTGTCTTGGTGATAGAAGGGGATCAGGTGTAATAACTTATCCTTTACCTTATAAGGAATGTCTCTGCATGCCCCACACCACTGGACTATTAACATTTTTACTGCAGTAGAATGCCCTTGAATTTTGGTTGGATTTATTTCCCATCCTCTGGTAGACATATATGTTGCCAACAAGTCCACAGTGGTTGCTATCTTCTGCTCGTTCGGTTTAATAATAAGCAGAAATCAGCATAATGTCATCAATACATGGAAGCAATATGTTGCGGTTTGGAAGAGACAGAAGAGATTGCTTTGAATTAAGTTATAACACAGGGTTGGAGAGCCACTATATCCCTGAGGTAGGACTGTAAAGGTATACTGCTGGGGTTTTTGTGGTCCTTTTGGATAAGTATCAAGAAAAATGCATTTGCTAGATCAATAGCTACACAACACATACCTGGAGATGTGTTAATGTGTTTAAGTAAGGATACCACATCTAGTATAGTAGATGCAATTTGAATCACTACTTGATTGAGTTTTCAATAGTCAACTGTCATTCTCCACAATCCACCTGTCTTCTGCACTGGCCATATAGGAGAGTTAAAGGGAGATGTGGTGAGAACCCATCTTTGTGCATCTTTCAAGTCTTTTATGTTGGCACCAATTTCTGCAATTCTTCTGAGGATGTAATCAATACTGTTCTTGACTTACCATTTTCCTTGGCAGAGGCAGCTCTAAAGGCTTCCATTTAGCTTTTCAATCATAATAGTCCTCACTCCACAGGTCAGGGGACCAAAGTAAGAATTCTGCCAACTTCTAAGTATATCTATCCCAATTATACATTCTGGGACTGGAGAAATAACCACAGAATGGGTTTAGGGAGGCACTGGACTTTACTGAGTCAGAATTTAGGCAAAACTCCACAATCACCTGACCTCCATGAGCCCCTACTTTAATAGGGTGCCACAGTGTTTTCTGGGGTATCCTGGAATCAATGTTAGAATCGGTGTCTAGGAGACCCCAGGACTTCTGATTGTTTTTGTTTTTGTTTTTTTTCCAGGGTACAGTTACCCTTGTAAAAGGCCATAAGCTCCTCTGGAAAAGGGCAGGAGAAAAGCCAACATTAACATTCTCAGGCATTTTATCAAGGTCCTTCCTCAGGGGAACCTGGCCTTCCCTTTTATTCAAGGGGTTCTGGGTCTGTAAATTGGCCCAAGATTGGAAATTGGTTAATGGGCAGAGATTTCCTTTTGCTATTATCCAATGGAGCCTTTATTTCACTTGTTTGGGATTTTTTTTTTCTCCTTATACAGATCAAATCCATTTTATGCCTGAAACACCAGGATTGATTAGCCATTAACAAAGGTCCATACAAGTCATGCCACCAGAAACTTCACTTTGCCTGTGCTGAACATTTTGGAGCAGGACATTATGGACATTGCTTTGTCTGTACTGCTTATTATGATAACTATGATCGTATTACCTTTGGCAATTCAGTGTTTATCTCTGAGGAGGTGGGAAGGAGGCTTGCTAATACTTTTTTCTGATATGCAAACTGAAGTCTTTTTGCAGAGTGTTGAGTTCTTTCCTAGTGGCTGAACTGGAGTCCGAGGTTGACTCATACACCTGTCACAAGAACTGGGAGGCAATAAGGACCAAACTGAGGACACTTAGATTTTAGTCTCAGCTATAATTGCATTTGGGGTGGATTTGCTACATGACTCCTGTGCAGATGTTAGCAATCATCTCTAACATTTGGCCAAGTCTAGGCATTTCACTTAATTATAGGCTTTATATTTTGGTATTATATCTTTATAATTTTCATCTCTTAAAAGAAAGATGAATGGATTTTAATTTTATCCTGAAAACCCGAATGTTTTCTGTTCCTTAACTTTAGATATTTACAAATTAAGTAGCACCAAACCCAACGATGTAAAGCGTCTTTTCCTACTTAGATGGTTTTGTGTACCAGATAATGGATGATGGAGGGGAACCACCTCAACCCTCTATGCCAGTGCTCATCTGTGATAAAGACATCAATCAACATGAGAAGAATTTTACTTCTTCTCTGCCAGAACTCTAAATTTTGCTTTAATGGATCTTTGTGGGGATCATAAGTCAAGTTTTCTTTTGAGATAATGTTTTATTTAATGGCATAACTAATGTAAACTGAAATCCATTGCATATTCATGAAACTTGACTTATGCTAAGTGTCTTTATGGGGAAGTCTCGGAACTTAGGCATAAAAATCATAACTCGAACATAATATTTTATGACAACTGTTTATGTCATAGACTCTGTTTATCTTATCGACACTGTCCTGAGCTGAGCATGTTGTTCTAACAGTTCTGTTCACAATTCCTTAGACTGTGAGAGTCTCCCAGTTGCTGAAAACTATACCAAATCATCTTGGTGTCAGCGGGGAGGAGGGATGGGAGGAAGAACTGTGGGAGGGTAGGCTGGGAGGGGGGATAGTGACTGACCTGTAAAAAAAAAAAAAGATGCAAGATAAAAAAAAAGCATCAAAGTTAAGTTTTATGATGAACTTTACTGGTATAAGTTGGGTTTGTTAAACATCCTATGACTATAACAACACGGGAGAAAAGAAAGGTGGCAAAAGCCCCCTGCCTCACAAGCTTTACCTCATCATGAGTGCAATAGCCTTGCCCATGTTAATCAATTTTAACATGTTCATGAGTCTGAAGCTCTGTGAGGACATATAGCTAATGTGATTTTTTTCCCTAATGACCCAAGCTAACTTGCTGGCAGTTCTCTCTCTCTCTCTCTCTCTCTCTCTCTCTCTCTCTCTCTCTCTCTCTCTCTCTCTTCAATTTTTTATTAGGTATTTTCTTCATTTACATTTCAAGTGCTATCCTGAAAGTTCCCTATCTCCCCCTCCTCTACCTGCCCACTCCCACTTCTTGGCCCTGGCATTCCCCTTTACTGGGAAATATACAGTTTGCAAGACCAAGGGGGCTTTCTTCCCAATGATGGCTGACTAGGCCATCTTCTACTACATATGCATTTAGAGACACAAGCTCTGGGGGTACTGGTTAGTTCATATTGTTCTTCCACCTATAGGGTTGTAGACCCTTTCAGCTCCTTGGGTACTTTCTCTAGCTCCTCCATTGGGGGCCCTGTGTTTCATCCAATAGCTGACTGTGAGCATCCACTTCTGTGTTTGCCAGGCACAGGCATAGCCTCACAAGGGACAGCTATATCAGGGTCCTTTCAGCAAAATCTTGCTGTCATATGCAATAGTGTCTGCATTTGTGGCTGATTGTGGGATGGATTCCCAGATGTGGCAGTCTCTGGATGGTCAATCCTTTCGTCTCAGCTCCAAACTTTGTCTCTGTAACTCCTTCCATGGGTGTTTTGTTCTCAATTCTAAGAAGGGGCAAAGTGTCTACGCTTTGGTCTTCATTCTTCTTGAGTTTCATGTGTTTTGCAAATTGTATCTTGGGTATTCTAAGTTTCTGGGCTAATATCCTCTTATCAGTGAGTACATATCATGTGAGTTCTTTTGTGATTGGGTTACCTCACTGAGGATGATATCCTCCAGATCTATCCTTTTGCCTAGGAATTTCATAAATTCATTGCTTTTAATAGCTGAGTAGTACTCCATTGTGTAAATGTACCACGTTTTCTGTATCCATTCCTCTGTTGAGGGACATCTGGGTTCTTTCCAGCTTCTGGCTATTATAAATAAGGCTGCTATGAACATAGTGGAGCATATGTTCTTATTACCAGTTTGAACATCTTCTGGGTATATGCCCAGGAGAGGTATTGCTGGATCCTCCAGTACTACTTTTCCAATTTTCTGAGGAACTGCCAGACTGATTTCCAGAGTGGTTGTACAAGCTTGCAATCACGCCAACAATGGAGGAGTGTTCCTCTTCACATCTTCGCCAGCATCTGCTGTCACCTGCATTTTTGATCTTAGCCATTCTGACTGGTGTAAGGTGGAATCTCAGGGTTGTTTTGATTTGCATTTCCCTCATGATTAAGGATATTGAACATTTTTTTCAGGTGCTTCTCAGCCAGTCAGTATTCCTCAGTTGAAAATTCTTTGTTTAGCTCTGTACCTCATTTTTTAATGGGGTTATTTAATTTTGTGGAGTCTTCCTACTTGATATATATATATGACAGTGTTTTTTTTTTTGCCTTACAGAAGCTTTGCAGTTTTATGAGGTCCCATTTGTCAATTCTTGATCTTACAGAGCAAGCCATTGCTGTTCTATTCAGGAATTTTTTCCCCTGTGTCCATATCTTCAAGGCTTTTTCCCACTTTCTCCTCTCTAAATTTTAGTGTCTCTGGTTTTATGTGGAGTTCCTTGAACCACTTAGACTTGCCCTTAGTACAAGGAGATAAGAATAGATCAATTCTCATTCTTCTACATGATAACCGGCTAGCAGCTCTTTTATGTGCTCCTCACTTAGGCTTTCTGTGCCTTACAGATGAATGGAATATCTAGAAAAACAGTATAATAAACCCATTCAAAAAGGGTTGGTAAACCTCAGTGGGCAAATGGTGGCATCTCTTGGAGCACCATCAGGCCATAGCCACTGGTTCCCTTCAGTGTATCTGCTGAGAGACCACACTGAAACAGTGCCCTTTCAGAAGTAGGGGTCTTCATCTTCGGTCAGCCACAGAGGAGGCCCAGGGTGCCCAGGTTCATTTTGGATTGCTATAACCCAAGAATGGGTAACGTAAGAAGAGGTTTGCTTGGCTCATGAATCTGATGGAAAGTATGTTAGTGGCATCCTGGAGAGGGTGCCTTGGCCATGCCACAGTGTAATGAAAGAGTGGGAAGGGACTGTCTGGATGCCATCAGGTGTGCTTGTACATATGTAAGAAAGGAAGCAAGACATTAGGGAGGGACCACCCTCACCCTGTACAATTAGCCCTCGTGGGAACAAAGCCTCTCTCGCCAGACCTGTGAGATCCTACTATTTATAAGATACTTTAAAACCTAGCTATCTCTCCTGGATCTGTACATCTTCAAGTTTCTTTTACTTATGCCGCAAGTGATATGTGCTTCAGCATAAGACCTCTGGGGACACACCATAATCTGTGCACAACATCAATTTTCCTTAGTCTTTCTCATTTTCTTCTGTTTGGTTGAGACACTCATAGTAATTCTCCTGCCTTGGTCTTTTGAGTGCTAGGCTTACAGGTTTTAGTCACCATGGTAGGCTTGTTTCCCAGTCTTGAAACTTTCTTCTCCAGTGCTATTAGTGTGGAGGTTGAAAGGTCCTGATGATAAAACAGGAGGAAAGCAGAAACAGGACATCACATTGTTTCAAGTGTCCCAAGGTCAGTATATTCTAGGCCAGTGTAACAGCCAGCTCAGAACTTCACAGTGGCTCCTCTCAGCTGTATCAGGAGCCTGGCAGGAAGGATGGCAGGCACTAAGAATGAAAAGCTATCTCTTTTAACACCTTCCTATCTCACAGGAAACCAAACCACCTAGGGGTCCAGTTTTAGACACTCATTAGAACCTTGTTTTGTAAACAGAATTGGTACTTTAAACAGGAGGTACCAAACAAGCACTCACCCTCTTTCTTTTTGGTTTTTCCAGACAGGGTTTCTCTGTGTGGTCCTGGAACTCACTGTGTAGACCAGGTTGGCTTCAAACTCAGAGACATCTGCCTGCCTCCACCTCCTGAGCACTAGGATTAAAGGCATGTGCTAACACTGCAGGGTTCCTCAAGCCTCCCCCCCACTCTCCAAAGGCAGTTGCTACTTTGTTTATGTGAGAAATTGCAACAATAACAAAGTAGCTGCTCATTTCTGCCTCATCCTGACAGTTATTGCTAGGATTTCCGAGAAAACATTTCTCAACTCCTCTAAACCTTTCACAACATAAGACAGTTTATACCAATAAAGTGTTTGCTATTTTAAGGCTCAACTTTTGAAATAGGTGTTTTCTTTTAACATCTTTGTTGCTCTGTTGTTTTGTTGGACAGCATTCCTGGGTAGCAGTCCAAGCTGGCCTTGAGTCAGCAAACCTCCTGTCTCGACTTACATAGGGCGGAAGGGCTTACAGGTATGCTATGCCACTAAGCAACTCTAAACGTTTTTTTATTGCTGCTTTTCACACCAAGTGACTAAGTTGCCCTCTGTTGTTAAAACATTTTCATTCACATATACAGTGTACCTGGGTAATTTTTGAACTTTAATTTTTTGCATCCAAGCCTGTGAAACATATCCTAGCATTCACTAGCAAACAGCATGTTGCATAAGAAGTGGAAAACCATACCCCAATCCCATACTTTCAGACAAAGGTAGCCATATTAGCCGCTTATGGGATCATAAATTTACATTTGGAAATAACTTTTGAAACTTAAATATGTACATTATAGAAATCAATCGAAAGTCAACAAGGGCTTTACAGGAAACATTCGCCTCCTCTGATGCCTGCTTGGAACAATTCAGTTCCCTCCCTGGAGTCAAATCCTAGTAGCAGTGTGTGTGGATGCCTGCGGCTTGTATTCTCGTCCTCATCTATGCGTTTCAGGATGCCAAGCTACGACTTGTTTATATTTACAATGCTAAAGCTTCGGGTGAATTCTTGCACTTAATTTTCACTTGGCACACATGCTGGAAAATTTGTAAATTCAGCTGGCATGCTGGCCTCTGTTTACCATTCCATAACTCTGGAGGGTGACAAAGGGGTATTGACATGGGTTTGAGGCCGGTCTAGACTACAGAGACCATGTCTAAAAAGCAAATAGCAAAAAGGAAAATGCATTTACACTGAAGTAAATAAGGTTCGGGAAACACTTAAGAATAATAGGAACATAAGAAACAGATTGAATATATAATATATTTTATGATATTAAAGGTGGGTAATTTTGTCTGTTTGTTTTTGTTTGTATGTTTTAATGATGACCCACCTGCCTCATGTGAAGGCTTGGTTCCCAGGCAAGCAGTATTCAGAGCTGGGCTTTGGGAAAAGTGACTGAATCTTGAGGGCTCCGACTGAATCAACAGAGAATTCCTTAATGAATTCATAATATAGGGTCAAGTGTTGGAAAGCAGGGGCTGGGGCCTATTTGGAGGAAGTAGGTTACAGAGGGGTGTGCCCTGGGAAGATACAGCCTATCCTCATCTCCTTTCTGTCTTGGTTGGTTCCTGGTCACTAGGAGGTGAGCAGCCTTGTATGCAGCCCTTGCCATGATGCAGAAATCCCCAGAAAACAAAGAGCCTGCTGATTATGGACTGAGATTTCTGAAACTGTGGACCAAAACCCTTTCCCATAGTTCCTTATGCCATTCTTTCTCCCCCATCTCCAAGAGGGTGCCCCCCCCACACACACCCTTCAAGGCCTTCCCATTTCACTGAGGCCAGAACAGGCAGTCCTCTGCTGTATATGTGTCAGGGGCCTCATATCAGCTGGTGTATGCTGCCTGGTGGGTGGCTCAGTGTCTGAGAGATCTCAGGGGTCCAGGTTAGTTGAGACTGCTGGTCTTTCTATGGGGTCACCCTCCTCCTCAGCTTCTTCCAGCCTTTCCCTAATTCAACCACAGAGGTCCCTGACTTCAGTCCATTGTTTGGGTGTAAGTATCTGTGTCTGTCTCTGTCAGCTGCTTGTTGGGCCTCTTGGAGGGCAGTCATGCTAGGCTCCTGTCTGTGAGCACACCCATAGCATCAGTAATAGTGACTTTAAGATTTGAAGTGTGTGTGTGGAGTGGGGGGAGGTCACTGAGACAGAAATCTCCGTGTAAAGGCTCAACTAGTAGACCAAGATACAATGAAATAAACATCATCATCATCAACAAAATGGAAGGTAGAACAGGTAGAAAGATACATCTGGCCAAAAACGTAAAAGTTTAAGAGACACAGAGGTTAACAAGGGAAGATTCAACATCATCTAAGAGTGTCACTGGAATCCCAGAGTGCAAGCTGCCTTCACTACATGCGCCAACAAACAATGAGAGATAACCACTGGATCCTTAAACGGCACTTTATTAAGGAGCTAGCAGTCTGCGAAGGTAGTGGGTTAGCACTCCTAAAACACTCTGGCATTCCAGCTGACAAAGGAAAGGCAAAGGCAGCTGGCAGAGCTCAGTCTCTCCCGCCTGGTCAGGTGCCCAACCACATTTCTGAGACTCGATTCACTTGAGTCTTTCTTGATAGCATCCTTTCCAACCTTCCCTATTCTCTGGACACCTGGGCTCAGGCAGTTAGTCCCTGCTGGCATCAGTCTTATACTCCCAGCTATCATGTGGGCCGGAGAGTTAACTCAGAACAAGCAAGCCATTAACAGTATGCATGTGCTAAGCCATCAATTACATGTGTTTGGATATTCTTTTCTACATTCAGAACACAAAATGCCTCATGGTGTAGGGTATAAAAATGCCTCTATCCTTTCCCATCCTTGTTATGAAATCTAGACTAAAGTGATAATCAACTTTTGAAGAATAGTTAAGTGTTTCTAGAATGAATGAAAGATCTATAGTCTATTTAAATATCTGTCTGAGAGATCTCAGGGGTCCAGGTTAGTTGAGACTGCTGGTCTTTCTACCCATAGTTCTATCATCTGTCTGTCTTTATCTATCATCTCTTATATATTTATCTATATCTATCATCTATCTATATTTATCATCTATCAATCATCTATCTATTTATCTATATCTATCATCTGTCTATCTATCTATCTATCTATCTATCTATCTATCTATCTATCCATCTCATAGAGGATTTTCTGGAGAACAAAGCTTCTATAAAACAGACAGAAAGAAAGGCTTTGTAGTCTGGTTGATTACAAAGTCCTGCAATCCAGTAAGCAGCAGTAATAGGCCTCAGTTGTGCATCTCTGAGGCTTTAAAGACCATTTGCCTTCCAAGTGCTCAATTTTGCTCCACAGTAATTTTCCTTTTCATCTCCTGGTGAGATATTCTCAGCCTACATTAAATGCTGTCCTGAGCATTTTACTCAGTCCTAAACCACAACTTTTCATCTTTACCCATTGAATTTTTGAATCTTCAATGTGTCATTCATTCAACAAATATTTATTGAGCAATTTCTATCCACAAGGCATTATTCAAGGGTAAAACAAAACAAAACAACCAATGGAGCAAACAAAGAACACCTCTACAATGTTCATATCAAAGAATAAGAAACACCAATCTCAATATGACCAGGGGTCAGCACGCTTTCTGGCTACTAGTGCATTAAATCAGTTATTAAACATGTACAATCAATGACATCTTGGGTATATCAGTTTTTCTGTAATTTTGTGCTTCTTTTTGAAGTGATCTCCTGAACTCTTCCTGTCTTCCAGTCTGAGCCATCTCTTACCTGATGGAGAAGTGGCAGATGTCTCGGTGGGTGAACTCTTGACTCTTTCAGATTAGTGAGATGTGCCTTAATGACTTTGTTTCCTCTGGGGAAAATGTTTTTCTTCTTCTCTAACATTCCTGTCACATTGCAAGAAATTCTGATTATTCTATAAGCATATGATGTTCTATTCTCATTTTTACTTAAAAAAAACTTGCCCTGTTACTGTCAAAACAAAAACAACAAAGAAATAGGCATATCTGGGATTTCAGATAACAGCCACCTAATTTCTTTGTGAGCCACACATCCTACCTAGTCAAAAACAGCAATTTTTACCTCCACTGTGGAACATGCACCCTGCATGCATAAACCAGCATTCAAAAGAATCTTCATGTCCATCATATTAAAATCTTTATATGTATATATATGAATGTTTCCCCAAATAAAAATAAAAGATAAAATGATTCCATTAAAGATGTAAAATTTACAGTTTCCTGAGGCAAAGAGCTTAAATATACATCTAATTTTGCAACTCAAAAAAGCAGCGTGAGTTATTACAGTATGAAGTGGAAAATATTAAACCAATTGGCTTCTTATAAAACCCAAGCAAAGTAAGCAATAGAAACGTAAATTGTTGATTTAAATAAAAATTTTAAACAACCTTTCTCTGGGACTAACAGTTATTTTATTCTGAACCAAGGGATGCTATTTTAACATATATGTCATTTTGTGCTTAAGACACTAAAAAATGGCATGGTATAAGAGAGGTGTTTTGAACTCTCTTTCTAAAAGCAGGGTATAAACCTTCTCTTAGGCTGGGGGAAACATTCATTTTTTAAAAATTTTAAAATAAATATAATTGCATCATTCCCCCATTCTACTTCCAGTTCCTCACATGTGTGCTCCACATTCTTGATTTGATAGCCTCCTTTTTTTTTTTCTTTCTTTCTTTTTTTTTTTTTAAACAATTTTGGTGTCTCACTAGAGATACCAAATGGAGGCCAGGAAAACTCTACATAAATAGGCCTCATTAAAATGATTTTACATTTGTTTTGATCTCTGTGTATTTTAGACATGAGCCTATGTTTGGAACTTCTCTATTTTCCCTCTAAATCTAGAACATACTCACTTATTTTTGCCATATTTGGGATTTTTTTCCTTTTCAGCTGGGAGATTATCTATCTATCTATAGATCTATAGATTTTTTTAGTGTCTTAAGCACAAAATGACATATATGTTAAAATAGCATCCCTTGGTTCGGAATAAAATAACTGTTAGTCCCAGGGAAAGGTTGTTTAAATTTTTTATTTAAATCAACATTTAGATATATAGATATATGGATATATGGATATATGGATATATGGATATATGGATATATGGATATATGGATATATGGATATATGGATATATGGATATATGGATATATGGATATATGGATATATAGATATATAGATATGTAGATATGTAGATATATAGATACATAGATACATAGATACATAGATATATAGATATATAGATATATAGATATATAGATATATAGATATTGTTATTCATGCACATAATTTTGCTCAGTTCTTATTAGTCCCTTACTGCTTTGCTCTGTACATTTGTGTGCTATGTGAGTATATGTGCAAAAGAGAGTGCACATGTATATGTGTATATACAGATACAGATTGATGTCTCCTGATGGCCACACTCTGACTTGCCTTGAACACAAAAGCTGGTCCATTACCTGACCCTACCATATGTAGGAACCATGCCTTGGTAGGATGTGTTCCAGTAATTTCTTGGTCACCATCTGAGCAGTTTCATGTTTGGTAGGAATCAATCAGTGCTCTTAATCACCGAGCCATCTCTCCAACCCTTATAGAAACTTTTTAAAAAGGTACTCAGAAAAAAAAATAGTGCCCATCTAATTTTACAAATACAATGTACTACCAGAACCATGGGAGAAAAAAAGGGGGACTCTAGACTAATTTAAAGAAATTTATCATTATGCATAAAAAAGACAATGTGCATTCCAAAGCAAAATCCTGCCTTCTCTTTAAAATAGGAACACTACAAGCAGTGCTCAGGACTGAAGAAACTCTATTTTGTGTGAGACCCAGACCTAAACTCCAATTCCAGGAAGAAAATCACTGAGTTCTCATGAGCAAGCACCCTAGGACAACCCACCCTCTTAGCAACATCCAGTCAGGCTACAATAGCAGGGTCAAGGTACATAGAGATAACCTAAGACATCCTGCAGAGAACAGATGACTTAGTCAACCTGTTTGTCAGGTAGTTTTGTCCCCTAGTTTGGTTCTTTCAGATTAATCCAGAAATGCATTTTTAAAAATATTTAACTTGCTGACCTGTATGAAAATTCCCCAAGCTTACTGTAGCCTGCACCTCTAGACTTGGGTGTCCCACTCTGGTCCACTGTGACAGGGATGGTAAGAGGCCTTGCTTGAGAGCTCATAATAAAGACCCTATGTCTTTAAACCAGAATTGGCTTCTTTTTTTTTTTTTTAAGGGAATAACAGTTATTTTATTCCGAACCAAAAAATGAGTACCAGGAATACAGATTCCAGTTAGCCCAAATGAAAGCGTCTCACAAGTCCATGAATTCTTAAATCTCCTTTCTTTTTTTTTAAATGTTTTTCATTAGATATTTTCTTTATTTACATTTCAAATGCTATCCCAAAAGTTCCCTATACCCTCTCCCCGCCCTGCTCCCCTACCCAGAAACTTAGAATACCCAAGATACAATTTGCAAAACACAAGAAAATCAAGAAGAATGAAGACCAATGTATGGATACTTCATTCCATCTTAGAATAGAGAACAAAACACCCATGAAAGGAATTACAGAGACAAAGTTTGGAGCTAAGATGAAAGAATGGACCATCCAGAAACTACCCCACCTGGGGATCCATCCCATAATCAGCCACCAAACCCAGACACTATTGCATATGCCAGCAAAATTTTGCCGAAAGGACCCTGATATAACTATCTCTTGTGAGGCTATGCCAGTGCCTGGCAAATACAGAAGGGGATGCTCATAGTCATCTATAGGATGGAACACAGGGCCCCCAATGGAGAAGCTAGAGAAAGCAAGCAAGTAGCTGAAAAGGTTTGCAACCCTATAGGTGGAACAACAATATGGCTTCTTGTTTGTCTTTGGGATATAACAGGAGCACGGTGGGGGGCGGGAGGAAGAGCACAAAATGGTGGTCTGGATTATATAGGGAAGAGTCTTTGGGGACTGGGCCCCAAAGCTGGAAAGTTCAAGAGCTAGGGCAGGGTATGCCAGGTAGGGACTAGGGGATGCTGGGAGAACCTGGAGGTCAGGCCTGCCTTGGTACGTGAAATATGCGCCTCAGTCCCTTGTTCCTGGTCTGAAAGCAAGCAAAAGCCATGAAGACCTTGGGTTACTGTTGAGTTAGCTAGCCACAATGGGTCCTAAGTGCCTCTTTCCACCTGCAGGCTTTCTCCATTTCTAAGCCATCAAACATTATCCTAGTATTAAGACAGCCTATTTTCATGCTTGACATTTACTTTGAATATTTATTTTAGTTTTGATTTGGTTATAACAATTTTATATTTCTATTGTGGTTTCACCTTTAACCATGGGTAATTAAGGAATGTGTTTGAACTTCAAATGCAACAGATTTGTAAAGATTCTCTTCTCATAATCCTTATCTAAGTTAACTTTCTTGAAGGCAAATATAAAGGTATGTGGGAAACAGACTTTAGAAGACAGGTTTAAATCTGACTCATAATTTATCACTAATTGGCCCATGTCACGGACGTTTGTGTATATAGGATATACACACGGAAGGATAACACGACGAATTTAGAAGAGAGAGACTAAAATGGGGTAAAATTTTGTGTCAAAGACCCATGTTCAGATTATGTTAGAGAACGATCTGACTGTGTAAGTAGGAATAGTAAAACGAGAAATATAAAATTTCGAGTCGTCATGAACGAAGATGAACCAATTCTATAAATTCTACACACTCGTGATCCAGCTTATTTTCTATGTGGCTTTTGCCTTAAACTGTATTATTTTAGCCACCCCAATTTTTGTTTCTTTTTTCTTAATTTTCAAGACAGGGTTTCTCTGTATAGTTCTGTCGTAACATTTGCTCTGTAGACCAGGCTGGAGTCAAATTTCTGGTTTCCAAGTGCTAGGATTAAAGGAGTGAGCCACCATGCTCAGCTTCCATGTTAATTATTCTTTACTAGTATTATCCTAGTTTGTTATTTTAATATCTTAATTTATTACATTTAAATGGCTTTAGTTTTCTTACATAGTACATTTTGTTATTGATACATAATATAATGTTGGACTAAGTGCTCAGAATGAATATAAAGGAAAAAATAAAAAAGGCCAGTTGGATGATGATGGCATTATCTTCTAAGTGGCAAAGAATTTCCGTTGCCTTCCATTCTCACTGTGATATTTTGCTAAAGTGCATGCGAACAAGTGGCTATGGACTGCACTTTCTGAAAACAGTACACAATAAGTCTTTCCTCTTTTACATAGCTTCTGTTGTGCATTTTTGTCACAGCATCGGAACAGTATCTAGTGTATGGGACAGCCAGGTTGTTTCTGTGACTAACTTTGAATGTGTGGAAGTTGGGCTTTTAGAACTGGTTTGTGGGAGGAACTTAGAAGAGTTTGGAGGTGTGTTCTACTGAAACTCTAGAGGATGACATGGAGAACTTGATGGCTGGTTCTGATGGAAACCTAGAAGAATAGAATGTTGAAAAGAAATGTGCACATTAAAGTCTGCAGTCATGAGGCTTCAACATAAACTAGCCATGTATTAGGAAAGGAATTAGAAGGCATTTGTGTTACATCTCAATAATGAATTTGCTTACACTTTGTCCATGTCATGAAATACTGAGGGAGGCTGAATAATGAATTTGCCTACACTTTGTCCATGTCATGAAATACTGAGGGAGGCTGAATTTGAAGGTGACAGAGTGATTAATTTCAGGGAAGAAGTTTTATGATATCATAGTTCTCAGGCTACACATGGTCATTCATGGTTACTTGCAATTTACAGAGAGGATTGGGAAGCAGAGCAGAAATGTCAGGGGTTCTGTAAGCATCACAACTGGAAGAGAAACCATGTATATGAGATGAAGGATGACTCAGTGCTGAATGTGAGATGAAGGATGACTTGATGCTGGAAGGGTGCTATTGCAGATGCTGGAGTCAAACTTCGGAAGTCTGACCTCATGCTTAATTTTTCCTACACATTTAACTGAAAACTTTGGGGAGAAAAGTCCCCACATGATAATTATCACAATAAAATTTCACAACAAATGTTTACAACAAAGGGATAGCAGCATTGAAACTCTCTTGCAAAATAGCAAAGTACCTGCGACCTTTACAAAAAGAATGAGTTAAGAATGAGTTCTGTTGACTGATAAACAGTCCTGAGGATAAGGGCCCAGGGAAGAAGGATTTGTAATAAGCATAGGGATAGAGTCTATTGACAGAGGATGCAAACTACTTGAGACCTCTTTCATAATGAAGGGTTCTGTTCACTGAGAGAAAAAGATCAGGATAAGGGCCTAAATAATGCTCAGGATTATGTGGGATTGAGGAGGTGCCTTCATGAAATAGCAAAAACAAAAACAAAACAAACAAAAAAACACCAACAAGTTGGTAGACAACATCCACTCCAGCTTGGGTGAATCAGCATTATCTCTCAACCTTGAAGAAAATAGGCCGCTGTGTTTAATGACTGTGGTAACTCCAATGCTTTCTCTAAGCTGTACATCCTACACAGGAATGTTTGAAAAATAGGTAATCTCTCCAGAAAAGGAGCAAATTGACAGTTGTATATATGGATGGTATGGTTTCCAAAGAAACCTGTGCTGTTAAAAGAAATGCAAAACAAAAATTTTGCATCAAAACAATAAGTAAGACTCTTTGACCACATCTCAGAAATTACCCAGGCTCCACCCATTATGGACTTCAGAGTATAAAACTTGAAATTCACTAGATTGTCTTTTTAAAAGATTATCATTTTCAGGCTCTATGCCCCAGTATAGGGGAATGCCAGGAATGGGAGTGGGTGGGTTGAGGAGCAGGGGGAAGGGAAAGGGGATAAGGGGATTTGGGGAGGGGAAATTAGAAAAGGGGATAACATTTGAAATGTAAATAAAGAAAATATCTAAAAAAAGATTTTAATTTTCAATATTGCAGATTTTATTCAATGCACTATATGTAAAAGGCAGTCACTAAGACATCTAGGTATATACCCAGCAAACTGGAGACTTTCTCTTGAATCAGGTTGTTCTTGAGATGCCCTGCTTGCATGGGCTCTCTAGGAAGTATTTTATGAACTTTAACTACCAGGACTGAGAAGCCCTTGCTACATGCTTGAGCTGGCAAAAATGGTAGTGTCACTCACATGATGTTGGGCTTCCAAGTACAATTTGAGAGTTAAGAGATTATGAAGGTACTTTGATTTTTAAGGAAGGTCTGGGAGACCAGACAATATGCAATAGAGTCATATATATTTGTGCATGGAGATGTTTTTTTCTTGTTGATCTTCTGATAAAATATTTCAGAAAATCAACATTAAAAACATTGAATTTTTGTAAGTAGCACATGTTGCCACAAAATCAGTAGTTGAAGCATGTAGAAATTTGCGAATTAAAAAAAAACATTTTGTTTGTATTAAAGAACAGAGCATTTAATATATTAACATATTTGCTACTTTACTGTGATATGATCATGCTAGCAGGTTTTGTTTCTGTTGGAGAGAGTACAATGATATAAAAAGTATAATGATGTAAAATCTGTCCTACTTTCTTCAGAAAACTGTGTCCTACTGATCTCAGATTTCTCTACAGGTGCCTGTGAAGCGTTGCTTTCTTGTACATAAAAAGTAAGATTCCCTTACCTTCGTTTATAATATCTATATGCAAAACTCCTTCAGAACTCATAGGCAGCATGGTCCAAGTGAGACCTATCTGCCCCAAAGACTTGAGAGTTACTTCCCCTGCTTCCTATTATCCAGGGAGACCATTCTTGTGGATTTTGATATTAGTGTTAAAAGTTCAAAGCTATGTGTCTTAACTATAGTTTCTATTGTTGTGATAAAATACCAGGACCCATAATCAGCCACCAAAATAAACACTATAGCATATGCCAGCAAGATAATGCTGAAAGGGACCTGATATAGCTGTCTCATGGGAGGCTATACCAGTGCCTGGCAAACACGGAAGTGGTTGCTCACAGTCAGCTATTAGATGGAACACAGGACTCCCAAGGAAGGAGCTAGAGAAAGTACCCAAGGAGCTGAAGGGGTCTTCAACCCTATAGGTGGAAGAATAACATGAACTAACTAGTTCCCCCTGCGCTCATGTCTCTAGCTGCACATATGGAAGAAGATGGCCTAGTTGGCCATCATTGGGAGGAGAGGCCCCTTGGTCATACAGACTTTATATGCCCCAGTACAGGGGAACGCCAGGGCCAATATGTGGGAGTGGGAGGGGGTGGGTAGGGGAGCAGGGCGGGGATGCGGGAGGGTAAGGGGAAATTTCTGGATAACATTTGAAATGTAAATGAAGAAAATATCTAATAAAGAGAAAAAAAATACCAGGACCCAAGGCAACTCAGGGAGGAAAGTTTTATTTTACAATTGTCACTGAGAAACATTGGGACAGGAACTCAAGCAGGGCAGAAATCTGGAGGCAGGAACTGAGTACAAGCTCTCTCTCTCTCTCTCTCTCTCTCTCTCTGTGTGTGTGTGTGTGTGTGTGTGTGTGTGTGTGTGTGTGTGTGTGTGTTGCTTACTTGCTTGCAACCTAGCTAGCTCAGCCTGCTTTCTTATATATTCCTGGACCACCTGCCCATGAGTGGCACCACCCACAATGGACCAGACCTTCTTCCCACATCAATAAGTAATTATGAAAATGCCCACAGGCTTGCCTATAGGCAGTCATAAGGAGGAGTTTTTTCAGTTATGACTTTTCTTTTTATATATGTCTAGGTTTGTAACAATTTGACAAAAACCATTCAGAATGCTTTTCTCTGTGTGTTTCTGTGCTCAGGAATATATCCTTAAAAAAAAAACAAACTCATCTACCTTCTTTGGAAGGAATGGAACAGATGTTGCTGTCTTGAGCTGTTTTCCATTGAATCTTTAAAAAAAATCCTTCTCCTTCTCCTTCTCCTTTTCCTCCTCCTCCTCCTCCTCCTCCTCCTCCGCCTCCACCTTCGCCTTTGCCTTCACCTTCTTCTTAATTCACTTTATATCCCACTCACTACCCCAGTCACCCACTCCCACAATCCTTCCTCTCATCCCCCTTTCTCCTCTGAGTGGCATGTCTAGTCTCTGTGGGGCTAGGCACATCCTCTCCCACTGAGGATAGACAAGGCAGCTCAGCTAGAAAATATTCCCATTTTAGAGGCAGCAGCTTTTGGGATACTCCCTGCTCCAGTTCTTCAGGACCCACGTGAGGATCAAGCTACACAGCTGCTACATATGAGCAGAGAGGCCCAGATCCAGCCTGTGTATGTTCTTCGATTGGTGGTTCAGACTCTGACAGCCCCAAGGGTCTGGGTTAACTGATTCTGTTGGTCTTCTTGTGGAGTTCCTATTTCCTTTGGGGCCCACAATCCTTCCCCCTACTCTTCTATAAAAGTCCTCAAGCTTCATCCACTGTTTGGGTGTGGGTGTCTGTATCTGTCTGAATCAGATGCTGAGTACAGTCTCAGTGGATAGCCATGCCAGGGCTACAATTCTAGGAAGCTTAGGGATATCTATCTGTCTATCTATCTATCTATCATCTATCTATCTCTTTTCTATCTTCGAAAGAAGAATCTCATGTCAGATCGGAATAGTGAAATCATGAGAATAAGGGAATTGGCATGAATAAGTCACTAGAAGGTTGTGCAGAGAGGTTATTAGGTCATGTGCTACAGATGGTGTACGTTGGAAACAAATGGGCAGACGTTGTCACTTTTCCCCTTTAGACAGTCTTAGTCACAGCTCTCATCATGAAGGTACCAGGCCTCTTGACTTTGTTTTGACAAAACTAAAGGTATATATAAATCCATTTTGCTTTTTAAAAATTGGATAATATAAGTAACTGTTCCTAACAAGTTGAAGTGTCAGGTATATGGCAGGATAGAATTTTCTTTAATTGTATGGTTTTAGTTTCCCTAGAGTTGCAACTATGTGGGTCTTGTCACTTCACACAGTATTTCTATTGACATTTGCCTCTGAGTCTTTTCCCTGAAATGTTAAGAGTTTGAATTGTTGGATTTTTTTTCCTTCACCAACCTTCAGCTATAACTCATACTACATCAGTAAAGAAGGCCAGGGGGGCATAGGTGTAGGTCAGCTGGTAGATTGCCTGTAGGCACAAGGCTCTGTGTTTGATCACCAGCCCCATATAAGCTAGGTGTGATGGAGCATGTCGCAATTCCAGCACTTGGGACAGGCGTCAGGAGGAACAGAAGCGCAAGAGCATCCTTAGTTACCCAGTGAGCTTGAGATGAACCTTGGCTATATGAGACCCTGACTCAAAAGAACATGATTCTGTGATGGATACAACACTATTTCCAATTCACACTTATCTGTAGTATGAAATCTCTGTGTGCAGCATCATCATGAATTCAAAAATGCAAGGAAAGATTGTCTACTTCAAAGGGGGTGAAAGTCAAGTTCACACTGAGACTCAGGGAGAAACAGAAGGACAAATTGATCAGTGTGGCTTTTCTGCTGGTCTAAAAAATAAACCAAATGCTTTTGAGATTCTTAAACAGAAGCAAGTGCAAGACCTCTTTTAAATAATTTTAAATAATTATTTAAAATTATTATTTTAAATAATGCAAATTTATTTAATTGTTCTAGTCTCAGCGAAAACAAGAATAAATACTTAAAAGGGGCCTTTTCCTGCAAATTCTATTGTCAGGCAATACTTGACAATGAAGAAAAATTGTGGTTTAAGTTGCCTCACCTTCCAGGAGAGAACAAAAGAACTTGTGTGGTCATGTTAGAGTATGCAAAACTGCAAAGCTGCAAAACTGCATCGTAATGAAGGGAAACAGCCAGGACGTTGAACACTCTGCTCCTTTTGGGGAAATGAAACAAAAACAAAAAACAAACAAACAAAAAACCCAAGCCAATCAGGCTTTACGTAATGGTTCTTTCAATTCTTTCAGAGGAAGCCTGAGGTTACTGGGTAACACAGTATCAATATAGCATCTAAAAGATGATAAAATCTGGAAATGAATCAGTAGAGATGAAGGTTCATAGAGAAATATTAGCCTTTATTAATATTCACTATCAGTGAAGTAGACACAATGGAATAGCACACATGGCAGAGAGATAAGGCATGGATGGTGCATAGACAATAATGGATAATGATGGATGGGGAGAAAGGACAATAACCATTTTTGCCTTCCATTAACTTGCTCTGTAAATTTGGACCAGGCACTGAGCTACTGATTTATTTCTAAAATGTAGTTGTTTGGGCTTCTCAATCACATGATGGTCCATCACTGACCCTTGGCTCAAATTCACTAAGAAATTGAAAACCACGTATCAGAATATCCCCTGCTATTCTGAGACGTCTGTACCCTGCACTCACCCCTGCCTTCTTCTACAGAAGGGGTTGGGGTATGTGTGGGACACATCCAAAGTTCATGTCACCAGATCAAAGGGACAATGCATCAGTTACTTTTCATTTTGATGTAATAAAATGCTTGACTGAAGCATCTTAAAAGAGGGGGGATTTATTTTGTTTCAAAGTTTAAGAACCCGTCATGGCAGAAAGGTATGGCAGTAGATGTGTGAGGCGGTTGGTCATCTTGTGCTTAATGTGAGAAAACAGAGAGGTGGAAGCTAGGGCTTTGTTTGCTTTTCCCTTGGAAACCCAGTGCATGAAATGGTGCCACACATATTCAAGGCAGGTCTTCCTGTGTCAGTTAAATCTCTCTGCAGGCACCCACACATACATGCCCAGATGTGTGTCTCCCAGGTGACTCCAAATCCAATCAAATTGACAGTGAAGGCTAATCATCACAGACACCTATTTTGTCATAACCCATCATCTCCAGATTCTTTTATAGTTTCTAGATTTTCCCACAGATCTGGGACTAGTTCTGATTTTATTCTAACCTGCTGAACTTTTCACAGAAAAGCATCACATTTCTGGAACATATTTTCCTGACATCACATCCTATTTATTACTCCCTTCACAGAGACCTACACACAGACCTTCAACTTAAACCCACTTGTGATAAGGGTTAGCTTCCCAAAACTTCCTAGGTTCTTACCATTTAGTAAACCTATTAGCCACAAAACAACCTAGTTAATACTGCATAGATACTCAGGAATTTTGCTTCACAAAATATACATTTAAAAATAGTAATGTAGGTTTCATTGAAAACACACTAGAAACATTTGCCTTTTATAAGTGCCTACATTAACTGCTGTTACTTCAAGAATAATTACTCTCTAATGGTTCATGTTACTGTACAAAGTTTTTCAAGGCAAACTCACAAGGGATTTGGAACACTTGAGAGACACTGAACTGTGATAATAGCAATTTGTGCTGCACCAAAAACTCAGTCAAAGGACGAAGTTTTGTGCATGTGTAAAGTTTTTTTTTTTCTGTTTAAAAGAAAAATCGATGTTTGTAGCTATATTATATTCTAGTCACATAGTTGAGTTCCATTTATCAGTATTAAAATTATAGTAATTTAGAGTTCTGAATTTTTGATCCAAATCTTTATCCAAGTCTCATGGTTTAGAATGACATAAGCATCTTTCTAGGCAGGGTTGTTTTTAAGGATACTGCAGCCTAATGTCCTCAGAGGTCACATCAAGTAAAGGATTGCTTTTTATTCCAGAGGTCCAGGTCACACCTTAAATTCAATTATATTTCCCCAGAGTGGAATAAAAGCATGTGGCGGGGTGGGGTGGTAGAACTGAAGTGTAAGTACTAGCTATGTTTTGGAATCATCTGAGGACCTTTTGATACCATTGTGTTGAGATTACCATTTCCTGAATTAAATAAAGACTAAAAAAGGTAGAATCTGAGCATCCAATTATTTTTTCTCCTAAGCACCCTATCCTAGGTGACTCCAATTTGTATTCAGATGAACCAAACTACTCTAAGGTTAAGGTTGCATAAGACTAGTGGTAAAATATGCAGTAAGGAAATATGTTGAACCCTGGATTCAAATGGAGCTAGCCTTCAAATCCTGAAAGTTATTTTGCCATTCTAGTCCCTCAGGTGGAACAGAAGTCACAAGATGAAAACCTCACACTGCTTCTCATAGACTGGCTAGGCTGTATGACTCCAAACACCAGGAGATTCTACAGTATGCTAAAGAGTCTGGAGTGTGTTCACCTTTCCTCTAGGTCTTTAACCTACTCGTTCTTGTGACTTGGGGAGCTCTCCCACAGCACATGCCCCACCCCCTTAGGCTCCTTCTGTCCAACCCCAGATCTTGTGTTCTCCATTTCTGGAGTATCATTTTTGTGACCTTCTGTTTGCTCATGGCTGATATTTTGGCACAGGCTCACACACACAGAAACACCTTTCTATGGTAATACATAGTTCAGTTGGGAAGTGAGCCAGGCTCTTCTATATGAAGTCATTTCTACAGAACTTTCTATTCCATTGCATTGGTAGGATGTTTTACATGTCTATATAATTGAGAGTCCAATGTATTTATAAAATATTGGTAAAATGTAATAATTTTAAAGTAAAACTTTATGAGACCAAATAAGGATGATTCTATATATATATGTGAGTCCTAAAATTACTAAGATAATTTAAATACAATAAGGTTATTAAAAGAAGTCCAGAAGAATCCAGATTATGTTATAATTATTATTATCATTATTGTTATTATTATGATTATCTTAACAGTTATTATCTGAGCAGAGTTTCTATCTGTTGGAGAATATGGAGCCAAGCATCAGAGAGCAAGACTGTGAATTCTGATTTAACAGTGACTGGGACATGTCCTTGGAGAGCACATCTCTCTGAGCACCAGTGTCCTCACCATGTTTTGGTGGAGTTGTTCCAGATCCTAAATGTGGCAGTAGGGACCTCAGATGCCACTATCTGTCACTCTCCAGCTTCTGGCAGCACCAGCCTCCCTGGTCTGACAGGGAAAGAACAGAAGGTGCAAGAAAACATGACATTTCAAGCTTTTCGTGTTGCATTCAATACTTACTTTAAGCAGGAGTGAGGAGGGAGAGGGAGAACTCAGTGTTGTCATCAAAAGAAGTAAAAATGATAATTCGTATTAGGACAGTTATTGCTGGGCATGTTTTATTATTTTGTTTCCTTGTATCTATAGGGAAATGAACTAAAGGCTAATTTAAACTGTGATGCCTTCTCTAGTGCAAAGGAGGATTCAGGTGTAGCCTAAAACAGGAGCAGTTATCTATGGACAACGTTCACCTATGAGAACTCTCAGTCACCCTCGTCATTGGAGTCATATTCTAACATTACTGAGCTTTGGCAAATCTATTTTCTTGTGAACAAAATGTTTAAGTTACAAAGGGTCAGTTTTTCTTGTTTTTCTTTAGGAACTATTTGGATGCCTTGCTGCTTGGTATGCCATCTTATACATTTAGGAGTGACTTTGTAATTAGTTAATTAATTAATTAATTAACATCCCAAATGCTGCTCCCCGTCTAGATCCCTCTCTCACACAGTCCCCACTCACCTTCCCCTTATTCTCTGAGACAGTGAACTGCCACCTGGATATTCCCCCACTGTAGGCTTAAAGTTTTTCTCGATCTACTTTTAATGATGGTTCTTAAATGCTTTAACCTCCCTTGTAGCTCACAACCCACCCAGGTAGTGGAAAAGAAAGGTGATTAGGATAAAAGGGAAGTGTACCTGCATAGAAATTGTCCTTTGCACATCAAATCAATCATCCATCATGACCAAGTAGGCTTCATCCCAGGGATGCAGGGATGGTTTAATATACGGAAATCCATCAACGTAATCCTCTATATAAACAAACTCAAAGATAAAAACTACATGATCATCTCTTTAGATGTTGAGAAAGCATTTGACAAAATCCAACACCCATTCATGATAAAAGTCTTGGAAAGAGCAGGAATTCAAGCCCATATCTAAACATAATAAAAGCAATCTACAGCAAACCAGTAGCCAAAATCAAACTAAATGGGGAGAAGCTGGAAGCAATCCCACTAAAGTCAGGGACAAGACAAGGCTGCCCACTTTCTCCCTACCTATTTAATATAGTACTTGAAGTCCTAGCCAGAGCAATTCTACAACAAAAGGAGGTCAAGGGGATACAAATTGGAAAGGAAGAAGTCAAAATATCACTATTTGCAGATGAAATGATAGTATATATAAGTGTCCCTAAAAACTCCACCAGAGAACTCCTAAACCTGATAAACAGCTTCAGTGAAGTAGCTGGATATAAAATTAACTCAAACAAATCAATGGCCTTTCTCTACACAAAGGATAAATGGGCTGAGAAAGAAATTAGGGAAACAACACCCTTCACAATATTCACAAAGAATATTAAATATATTGGTGTGACTCTAACTAAGGGAGTGAAAGATCTATATGATAAGAACTTCAAATCACTGAAGAAAGAAATTGAAGAAGATCTCAGAAGTTGGAAAGATCTCCCATGCTCTTGGATTGTCATGATCCATATAGTAAAAATGGCTATATACCCTAAAGCAATCTACAGATACAATGCAATCCCCATTAAAATTCCAACTCAGTTCTTTACAGAGTTAGAAAGGGTAATTTGCAAGTTCATCTGGAATAACAAAAAACCCAGGATAGCAAAAATTCTTCTCAACAATAAAAGAACCTCTGGTGGAATCACCATGCCTGACCTCAAGCTATACTACAGAGCAATCATAATAAAAACTGCATGGTACTGGTACAGAAACAGACAGGTAGATCAATGGAATAGGATTGAAGACCCAGAATTGAATCCACACACTTATGGTCACCTGATCTTCGACAAGGGAGCTAAAACCATACAGTGGAAAAAAGACAGCATTTTCAACAAATGGTGTTGGCATAACTGGCGGTTATCATGTAGTAGAATGGGAATTGATCTATTCTTATCTCCTTGTACTAAGGTCAAATCTAAATGGTTTAAGGAACTCCACACAAAACCAGAGACACTGAAACTTATAGAGGAGAGAGTGGGGAAAAGCCTCGAAGATATGGGCACTGGGGAAAAATTCCTGAATAGAACAGCAATGGCTTGTGCTGTAAGATCAAGAATTGACAAATGGGACCTCATAAAGTTGCAAAGCTTCTGTAAGGCAAAAGATATTGTCAATAAGACAAAAAGACCACCAACAGATTGGGAAAGGATCATTACCAATCCTAAATCAGATAGGGGACTAATGTCCAATATATACAAAGAATTCCAGAAGGTGGACACTAGAAAATCACATAACCCCATTAAAAAATGGGGCACTGAGCTAAAAAAAGAATTCTCAACTGAGAAATACCAAATGGCTGAGAAGCACCTGAAAAAATGTTCAACATCCTTAATCATCAGGGAAATGCAAATCAAAACAACCCTGAGATTCTACCTCACACCAGTCAGAATGGCTAAGATCAAAAATTCAGGTCACAGCAGATGCTGGCAAGGATGTGGAGAAAGAGGAACACTACTTCATTGTTGGTGGGAGTGCAAGCTTGTACAGCCACTCTGGAAATCAGTCTGGCGGTTCCTCAGAAAATTGGACATAGTACTACCAGAGAATCCTGCAATACCTTACCTGGGCATATATCCAGAAGATGTTCAACGGGTAATAAGGACACGTGCTCCACTATGTTCATAGCAGCCTTATTTATAATAGCCAGAAGCTGGAAAAAACCCAGGTGTCCCTCAACAGAGGAATGGATACAGAAATTATGGTACATTTACACAATGGAGTACTACTCAGCTATTAAAAACAATGAATTCATGAAATTCCTAGGCAAATGGATGGATCTGGAGGGCATCATCCTGAGTGAGGTAACCCAATCACAAAAGAACTCGCATAACATGTACTCACTGATAAGTGGATATTAGCCCAGAAACCTAGATTACCCAACATACAATTTACTAAACACATGAAACTCAAGAAGAATGAAGATCAAAGTGTGGACACTTCGCCCCTTCTTAGAATTAGGAACAAAGCACACATTGAAGGAGTTACAGAGATCAAGTGTGCAGCTGACTGCTGCAGCTGGGGATCCATCCCATAATCAGCCACCTAATGCAGACACTATTGTATATGCCACCAAGATATTGCTGAAAGGGCCCTGATATAGCTGTCTCGTGTAAGGCTATGCCAGTGCCTGGCAAACACAGAAGTGGATGTTCACAGTCAGCTATTAGATGGAACACAGGGTTCCCAAGGCAGTAGCTAGAGAAAGTACCCAAGGAGCTGAAGGGGTCTCCAACCCTATAGGTGGAAGAACAAAATGAACTAACTTGTACCCCCAGAGCTCATGTCTCTAGCTCCATATATAGCAGAAGATGGCCTAGTTGGCCATCATTGGGAAGAGAGGCCCCTTGGTCATGCAAACTTTATATGCCCCAGTACTGGAGAATGCCAGGGCCAAGATGTGGGAGTGGGTGGGTAGTGGAGTAGGGTGGGGGATGGGGGAGGGTTTATGGGATTTACAGGATAACATTTAAAATGTAAATGAAGAAAATATCTAATAAAAATTGAAAAAAAAAGAAATTTTTCTTTGTGTTAAATCCTATCTGTATTGTCAGGAAATCAGCAGTTCAGTTCACAAAATTAAGCGGTAGCAGCTCCATCCATTTGCAAACATCTCACGATTATATCAGCAGTCCAGTTCAGTAACGTTGGGATATCAAACATGAATCAATAGCAGTGGCATGACTTAGCAGAAACAACCAGGCCTCAGTCAAATCTGCATGACTCAGCAGGAGGGACCAGAACCACCAGGGACACCAGGGGAAGTTTTTTGTTGTGCCTATCTCAACAAATCAAAGATTAGTGAAGACTTGAGACCAAGAAGCACTAGCTATGCAAGCAAGCCCCTCTCACAGTCCATTGAGTCCTATTTATTCTCCCTCCAAACATCATGTGTCCTCCATGAGTGTTGCCTCAGCATGTGAGTCTTTATCAGCTGACATCACTTTGCCAATCTACCTGAGTCTGTGGAAGTGGCAAGGAGCCACCAGCACACCACCGGAAATTTCTTGCTGAATTTCATGACAAATGGAGCTCAACTATGCAATGTAAGGCAGACAAATACATGTGTGTTGTTAGCAAAGAATTCTTCATCATAAGTCCTTTTACATGCTTGCTTTAGCAAAACATCCTTTCACCTGTGTCTACTTCAGGAAAACACTTCATATGTTTGTACCAGCAAAATACCATCTGACACAACTGACTTACCAAAGAACCCTTAAGTTTCCATTTCACCCCACCCTGGCACATCAAGTCTCTGTTAGATTAGGCACATCCTCTCCCACTGAGGCCACACAAAGCAGCCATGAAGATTGAGCTGCCTGTCTGCTACATATGTGCCAGGGCCTTGGTCCAGCTTGTATATATTCTTTGGTTGGTGGCTCAGACTCTTGAGGGCTCCCTGTGGTTCAGGTTGGTTGACTCTATTGGGCTTCCTGTGGAGTTCCTATCCCCTTCAGAGCCTTCAATATTTCCCAGAGCTCTTCTATAAGTGCCCCCGACCTCCATCTAATGTTTGGCTGTGGGTATCAGTCTGGTGCTTGGTAGAGACTCCCAGAGGAGAGTTATGGTAGGCTTCTGTCTGGAAGCATAACAGTATCATTAATAATGTTAGGGATTGGTGCTTGGCTATGGGACGGTTTTCAAGTTGGATCAGTTTTTGGTTGTTTATTTCCTCAGTTTCTGCTCAATCCCTGCTTTTCTTTTACACAAGACAAACTTTGGGTTGAAAGTTTTGTGGGTGGGTTGGTATCCTTATCCCCTCACTGCAGATTCTACCTGGCTACAGGAGATGGTATCCTCAGGTTCCATGTCTGCACTGTTAGACATCTCAGCATCACCTACATTGACTCTGGGGAGCCTCCTCTATCCAGGTTTGTGAAGCTTCCTAGAGATCTCCTGCCCACCCAGCAGCTACAGACATACATTCATTTTCCTGGCCCTCTGGGCCTCTCTCTTGTCTCTCCCTGCACCTGATCTTGCCTATCCATTTCCCTCCCCGTTCCGTCCCACCAGTTCCCTCCCTCTGCCTCCCATGACTATTTTGTTTCCCTTGTAAGTGTGATTTAAGCGTGCTTGCCTAGTCCTTTCTTCTCGTGGAACTTCTTTGGGTCTGTGGGTTATATCATGGGTATTCTGTACTTTATGATTTGAATACATACCATGCATGTCCTTTTGGGTCTGGGTTACCTCACTTAGGAGGATTTTTTTTCCCCCCACAGGATCTATTGCCTGTGAAATTCATGGTTTCGTTGTTATTATTATTATTATTATTATTATTATTATTATTATTATTATTATTTTGGTTTTTCTAGACAGAGTTTCTCTGTATAGCCCTGGCTGTTCTGGAACTCACTTTGTAGACCAGGCTGGCCTCGAACTCAGAAATCTGCCTGCCTCTGCCCCTCGAGTGCTGGGATTAAAGGCGTGCACCACCACCGCCCGGCTGGTTTCCTTATTTTTAATAGCTGCAAAATATCCCATTGTGTAACTGAACCACATTATCTGTATCCTCTTTTGATAGTTCTCTGTTTAGATCTGTACCCCATTTTTTTAAATTGAGTCATCTTGTTTATTGGGGTTTAACTTCTTGAGGTATTTATATATTTTGGATATTGGCATTCTAACAGATGTAGGGTTAGTGAAGATCTTTTCCTAGTCTATCAGTTGCAGATTTGTTCTGTTGGCAGTGTCCTTTGCCTTACAAAAGCCTTGTATTTTCATGAGGTCCCTTTATCAATTGTTGATCATAGGCGCTGAGCCATTGGTTTTCTGTTGAGGAAATTGTCTCCTGTACAAACGTGCTTGTGACTGCTAGGCTCGCTGGGGTCCCTGCAGGCAGAGGCATTCGGGTAGTGTAGGGTGGGAGGGTTGTCTTACCTGTGTGTGTGTTGGGGAGGGGGGTGGTTAAAGCTGGCCTCTTAGGAGGCAGGGAGAGATGTTGGGTGGGACACATTGTGCTGTTGGATTAGAATTGAACCAGAAGCAACTATGTAATTTTACAAAGCATTTAAAACTCGAGCCCACACTAAGGATATGTGACCACCTAGAGACAGAAGGAGTCTTGGCCACAGAGCCTAAAGCAGGCTTTCAAAACAAAAATATGGTCTTCAAACAACAGTGTCAGCACTATTTGGAAATTGTTGAGGAATGTGTAGTCTCATGACTTACTGCCACAGACCCACAGAACAGAACTTTGGGGGCCCAACAAGACTCCTGTGATTTTTTTCTGTATGTGTATGGTTATGTAGTGTGTTTGCATTGTATCAGTACACATATGTGTGCAGATGTCTATATAAGTCAGAGATTGATGACAAGTTTTTTTAGTAAGTCTCCACTTTGTTTATTGCTGCAGGGTCTCTTCTTGAAACTGCAGGTCATACTACTCAGCTAGTCTGGTTAGCTTGCTTGCCCTGGGCGGGTATGTCTTTATCTTCCAAGTGCTGGTATTATAGGTAGCCACCATGCCTGTCTGGCTTTCATGTGAGTTCTAGGGAGATCTAAACTCTGGTTCTCATGTTTGTATAGTAAGTACTGCGTTTACTGAGCCACCTCCCCAGGCTCCTATTTCTGTTTTAGAAAACTCTCTAGATTTCCTAACATTGATTACATGCAATGCCACCTAAACACCTGTTCATTAAGCTTACCTCAGGATTTTGTACAAACAAAACTAAGAACAATCAGCATTGCCAGGTTGCCTTTCCAGAGTTTGATTTAGTGGGTTTGAGACAAAGGAATTAATTTTTTAAACATTGCTTCTCGAGGGTAGAGAGATGGTTCAGCAGTCAAGGGCATTGGCTGCTCTTAGAGAAGATTCCAGTTCAGTTCCCAGGGCCCACATGGTGGCTCTCAAACATCTGTAACTTCAGTTCCAAGGGGGTCCAATGACCTTTTCAGGGCCTCAAGGGCACTAGGCACCCATGTGGTGCACATGCATACATATAAATAAGATAAATTCACATACATATAAAATAAAAATAAGAAAATCTTATGAAGATTTTTTTTTCAGGAACTTCTATTGATTGTCTGGACTTGTAAATGTTTTATCCATGATCAGATTTCAAAGGCTTACACTAGGGTGGATAGGCAAGAAGAAAAGGAGGGAAAGCAAGCAGACAAATAGATTAGAATCCACCAAATATGCAAGAAACTGTTCTGTTATATATTTCACCTTGCTTAATTAACCCAATGCCTCCACTAGTTAAGTATTAGATACTCTTGATTTAATGCTACATAACAGAACATGTAATAGAAGATCGGAAACACTTTTAAAAAGTAGAGAGCACCAGAAAAGATGTAGAGACACCTTGGCTCATGCTTCATCTTTACAGAGCCAGTCTCCTGGGGCCAGAAGAGTGCTCAAGTTAGCCAGCTGTACCTCTAGCATTCTGGTTCTCTTAGTGCAAAGCTAACAGCACTACAGGGCGGGGCCCTCGTGTGATGAACTGCTTAGCATGTTTAAATTATCCAGAGGTCAATACATGGATTCCCAAGGGAGACTGATTAGCATATTCGCAGTACAAGTTTCCAGGCTCAGCTTTGAACAGGACCTTCTGCTTGGCCTTTTATACTTGTATGAAAGTTCCAACTTGAAAACCAGCTTTTGAAGGTCAATACTAAATCAAGACTTTCAAAATCAATAAAACAGAAAGAGAATAGTGGTTTCAGAACTGAGGAAAGCTGAAAAGAGCTCACATTTGTTTTGCTTCTTTGAGGTTGAGCCCCTGAGGGAGACTGGAACAATCATTTCTCTCTCTCTCTTTCTTTCTTTCTTTCTTTCTTTCTTTCTTTCTTTCTTTCTTTCTTTCTTCCTTCCTTCCTTCCTTTCTTTCTTTCTTTCTTTCTTTCTTTCTTTCTTTCTCTCTCTCTCTTTCTCTCTCTTTCTCTCTCTCTCTCCTTCCTTCCTTCCCCTCTCTCTCTCTCTTTCTTTCTTTCTTTCTTTCTTTCTTTCTTTCTTTCTTCCTTCCTTCCTTCCTTCCTTTCTTTCTTTCTTTCTTTCTTTCTTTCTTTCTTTCTTTCTTTCTTTCTCTCTCTCTCTTTCTCTCTCTTTCTCTCTCTCTCTCCTTCCTTCCTTCCCCTCTCTCTCTTTCTTTCTTTCTTTCTTTCTTTCTTTCTTTCTTTCTTTCTTTCTTTCTTTCTTTCTTTCTCCAGATTTTATTCCCCCTGCCCCAGCCAGCCTCCTACTCTTACACATCTCATACCTCCTATGCAAACCCCTGTCTCCACATGGATGTCCCCACCCCCCCACCCCACCTGACCTCTAAACTTCCTGGAGCCTCCAATCTCTTGAGGGTTAGGTGCAGACCCAGCAGTCCTCTGCTGTATGTGTGTTGGGAGCCTCATATCAGCTGGTGTATGCTGTCTGTTTGGTGGTCCAGTGTTGGAGAGATCTCCAGGCTCCAGATTAATTGAGACTGCTGGTCCTCCTACAGGGTCGCCCTTCTCTTCAGCATCTTTCAGTCTTTCTCTAATTCAACAACAGGGGTCAGCAGCTTTTGTCCATCGGTTGGGTGCAACTATCTGCCTCTGACTCTTTCGGCTGCTTGTTGGGTCTTCTGGAGGGCAGTCATGCTAGGACCGTTTTTTGAGAGGACTCCATAGCCTCAGTAACAGTGTTAGGCCTTGGGACCTCCTCTTGAGCTCACTTCTTAAGAAATCATCTATTGCTTAAGAACACTACACTCAGGGTGATTGATGAAAAGCAAAATCATTAATACATTTTAAATGAATGTATTTTTAAGAGGCACTGTATAGTCCTGACGATTCATGTATGCCCAAGTTTCTGGAGACTTACCAAGAGAAGTGAGAAAGTACACAGATGCTGTACTTACTGTCCTTGGACTCAAGGGGCAACCCCAGAAGGGAATACACACTAGGAAATACCAATGACAGGCCTCATCATGGGGTTGCCTGCTATACTTAGTCTGGGAACAGGTGGCTCTGACACCTCAGAGATCCTGTGTTCAGGCAGGAAGCAGAAGACAGGGGGGGCTTGCAGAGCCCAAGGACTTCCCTCACACACCATTGTTCAGGATTGTCCCACAGCCATGCCACCTCAGAAGTCAGCCAGGAACTGTGCATTTTCTTTAGCAGAGGCTGGAGTTGGGGGTAGAGGTTATATCCTGTCTGCTAGTCCAGAGGCACTAGCACCCTAAGGTGACAAGAGTATCCTAGATTGGGATGGTCTTCAGGAGAAATCACAGCCTTTGAGTGTGAAGGAAAGGAAGGCTTTAGTAATTTCATAGCTATGACATGTAGGATGACCATGGTTTATTTTTCCCAAGCTTCAGAAGGACTGGCACACTTAAGAAGTGGCATACATAGAGTGGTTTAGAAAGCAGTTTCATGAACTTCCAACACATATACAAAGTATCCTCTATTTTCTTTTTAACTGAAACTGAATAAATTACACCCAGATGAATGCACATGAATTCCTCCCCCTGTTCTGTCCCTGCACACTGTGTTAGGGAGGGCACTCCTGTCTTGTTCTGATGCTCCAAAAATCTTAAGCATTTTTAAAAAGAAAGCATGGCATTGAAATGGAAGCATTATTTTCTTTTCGAAATAGGTTTAATGAGAACTGGTGAGATAGGCCAGTGAGCAAGGATGTGTGTCACAAGTGATTGACAACCTTCATCCCTGGGTTCTACAAAAAGGAAAGTGAGAACTAACTTCTAAAGGTTGTTCTCCTACCTCCACCTGAGTGCCAGTGTGCATGCATGCACAGACACAGAATGTAAAAAAATATTAGAAATAATTTTAATATCACTTTTTAAAAAAAAATGTGAACTTTGTTCTGATTACATGCCCTTAGAACTTTATTTTAAAATTACTCAGCAGTAGCTTTGGATAGAATAGCTCTCAATTCAAATAGATCATAATAAAAATTCAATTCTCTCTATTTTATGCCAGAAGGAGATCAGTGAGGTTGGAACTTTCCATCTCTGTGTTAGCATTGCCTCAAGACTAGGCTATCTTGGAACTAAATACTTTATAATCATGAGCTAAAATTCAATTATCTTCTAGTTGCATGAGCCTCCAATGTAAAAATGGTTACAGAAAACCTAGGCGTAGCCTTGTCTAGGCTTTTCCTCCCTGTTCACTGAACAGCTTATTATTTCCTGTTGTAATCAAATCAAACTACAGCTTTCTCAAGGTTTTTTCATGTACATCCCAGAGTTTGTCACAACTTTGAAAGATGAAGGGCAGCACAAAGACACATATAATTCATCTCCCTGGATTCTTTTACTAATTTTCCTAGAGAAGCAAAGTTCCTCATGAAGGTTCCTGGCTGTTTTCTCTGCTAAAGTAGTTCTAGTTTTTGGTGCTTGAGCTAGTGGACTGAGACATCTTACATATGCTAAATTTCCCCAATATGAAGAAACGTTATCTTCCTGATGTTTCTGGGGGATTTTATTGTACTAGCAGTTTCTCTCCCTGAGAGGGAAAAAGAGTAGCAAGCAAGCCCTTGTATAGAAGCTACCAGTTCCATCATTTTGGAGTTCCTTGTCTGGACTCCCAGACCTACCTCTGCTCATCTTCAGTCTCTGTCTGCATCTTCATGTAAGTCTTCAAAGGGAGAATAGGACAGTTTAGCTGTTGTTCTAAGCAACAGCAAGTGTGTGATGGTTGATTTTGATTGTTGGGTTGATGGGATTGTGAATTGCCTGGGCACCAGTGGTGCCTACTGTTGACTTGTGAGGCTTCCCAGATATGCCATGTTAAAAAGAGACACCTCACTCTGGATGTGCTCAGTGTGGTTAGCACCATGGGCTCCAGGACTGACTAGAAAGGAAAGGAGGAGAAAAGAAGTTGAGCCCCTTTATTCGCACTTCTCAATTTTCTAGTCTATGGAAATCTGACTAGAAGCTTCATGCTTTGGTCTCTTTCTCACAATGATGGATTTGTACCATCTCTACTGTGAGTGAAAATAAATCTTGTTTTAAGCGGATTTCTGTTAGGAATTGGGCCCTGTGGTGGACTCCAGGGGCTTAAGGAAGGGATGGACCACTGAAGAGAAGGTACCTGTGCTTCCAAGAGTCTGCGAAGATAAGAACCATGTTGATCCAAATTGAACTGTGATGTATGTAAGCAAGGAATTTTCTTTCAATGTTCTACAGCGCTACGGTCTTTTGAGAGATTTCAGCAGCTGACCTAATGTCCTTTAATATAGCATAAATGTCAGTTCTCACAATAATTTGACATCAAAAGCAGTGTTTGAGCTAATAGGGTTCCAAATTTATGTCAACCCTACTGTCAAGAAATACAGTACTCTTTACCCTTAGGGATATCTCCAGATATTATGCTAAAAATTGAATCCTTAAAAATATTATTCAAAATATTTAGCATAATGTCTATAAAGAGTATAAACCATGTTATATAATAATATACACTTATCACTTAGGACATTGATATAATAGGTTTGTTCAAACTTCATTTAAATTAAAATATACAAATGTCCCCTTTGAAGAAATTTAGTATGTTATAATGTAATAACATTCAGCCTCACTTTAAAATGCAGCTGATTTAGATCATTTTAGAGAAAATGACAACTGTTCCCTTGTTACAAAGAGCACAGATTAGATAGATGGTTTATAATTTTTACTGACAAAACTTAATCACTGGTGTTAATAATACTTTATGCTTACAAAACATTTCACTTTAGTATACCCAATGCCTGTTATTGCAAACGATCAAAATATTTCTATGAGCTGGGAATGAGATAACATGTAGTGGACGTGTGTGTGTGTGTGTGTGTGTGTGTGTTCCCTTTGCAGTTCAACAGCTATGAACAGATAAGAGGCAAGATCCTTGGGGCAGATGTCTTCCTATAATATCTGTGGAAACTGGGGTGCAGTTATGGGGGAAAAGGAAAGGAATGGCAACAGAGTTATCTGTATTGGCTTAGCAGAGGTAAGAATGCAGCAGAAAGTACAGCTATCCAGGAGCTGAGAGTCCAGGGCATGACAACAGATGCCTAGTGGGAATGGCCCCACAGCAGTCCATATTCCCTGTACACTAGTTCTGTTGTGTTACTTTGGCTAATATTTTATTTTTTAACTTTTATTGACTTCTAATGTTTAAGCTTTTTTTTATTCTTTGTGAGATATCTAATACCATAGATTAAAGCTTGATTTGTTTTCCGTATGTTAGTTTAAATTGGGTTTTATTTTTTGATAACTCAAATTTGACTACCATGTGGCATTTAGAATTATCTTTGGATCACTTATTCTGTTGAGAAGACACTGATGTCAGAAGAAAGCACATCTGTAAATTCTGCTGGGGTGCCTCTGGTGGCCCCAGCCTCAGCAGATGCTTTCTTCTTTTGCAGGACTCTTGGTATGGAATTCTGCTCTTTCAAACACAGATCCAATCCCTCATTGCTCTATATTTAATTCTCAGATGACATTTTGCTTCATCTGGAAACTGACCAAAGGTCTCTCTTCCTTTTAATCTACATAATTTGTGCTCCTACAGAATGTCCTCTATACAGCACATTGAGCTCTATGATGCTTAGATTTTAGTACACTGAGAGTTCCCCGACCAGGGAGTGTATATTTTTCATGATTCCTCTAGACATGATACAGTTCTTGGAACATAATAGGCACTCAATGAATTTCTGTTGAGTGAATCACAGGAATTAAAATCCTTAATGTCTTCCATGGAATGCATTAGAAGATTTTGAACATCTTTTTAAGATTCAGTTTTATTTATGTGTTGTCTGTATGCCTGTCATGTGTGTCTGGGTTTTCATGCAGACCAGGAGAAGGTGTCAGATGCCCTGGAACTGGAGTGACAGGTGTTTGTGAGCCTTATGATGTGGAGTCTGAGTACTGAATATGTGTCTTCTGGAAGAGCTGTAAGTGCTCTTAACTGCTGGACCATGTCTCCAGCCTCAAGGGTTTGAACTTCTATTTGCACAAACTCCTAAATGAGAAAGCCATGCTATGCCAGTGTTTCAAGAAATTCTTGTAGTGGTTCATTTTGTAGTTGTCAGTGTAATTGGCTTTAGAGACACCTAGTAGATTGTCTGAGAATATTTGTAAGGGCATTTCCAGAGACTCTAGGTATGTGGGAGAATAACTTTGGCAGAAGATCCCACATGCAGTGTGTGTGTATGTGTGTGTGTGTGTGTGTGTGTGTGTGTGTGTGTGTGTGCTGTTATCCAATGTTCTGGATGCCTATATGGAACAAAACCAGCAGAAATGGAAGCCTCCCAGTGTAGGCTCTCTCTGTCTTTCTCTCTCTTTCTCTCTCTTACACACACACACACACACACACACACACACACACACACACACACACACCTATCTGCCTCCCAATGTAGGCTTACTTTCAAATTCCAGCTACCATGCGGTGAACAATGACACTCTGCCTCATTACAGACCCTCTGTAAAGGACCTAGGTGAGCATGAACTGTGATGTCTAAAATCATGAACCAAAAATAAATATGTGTTTCCTTTAAGTTGACTTGCTCAGCTATTTTGTCATAGTGATGAGAAGTGAGTAACATAGTTTTTTGTTTATTTGTTTGTTTGCTTGCTTTCTTGTACATCTCTTTGGATATTAGTTGGTGACATCATTAAGTCAAGGACTGAAGATAGGATTTTAGATTTATAAGACAATTTAAGGCATCATTTACTACAGATTGAAACATTTTAGAGTAAGAAAACAAAATTTTTATTATTTTACTTGGATGTGACAGCTAGTTAGAGACTGTGTCTGCCACTGTAAAATTTGATCTCCTGACTTTAAGTCTGGCACACCTACCCTGACCTGTGCTGCTGTGCTCTGTCCTAATGAAGTTATACAGGTAGTTTCTGATATAAGACTACCAGTCAGGGACTGGTAGGCACAATTAACTGTTGTAGTGCTGCTGCAATACTGGCACTGTTTTTGACATTCAGTATATCTTATGTTGTTGAATATTTCAATGGCACAAGTCAGAATTGTCTGTATTTTACAAATAAGATCCTGTAACAGAAGTCACTCAATGATGGAAAATGGAACCCAATTTTTTTTGCCACTTGCATGCTTAGGGGCAAATAGATTACAAAATATTGAATTCTTCTAGCACAGAGGAAAAATATGACTCCTAAAGATGTTCCTGTCCTCCTTAATAACTTCTGTATTTTCCCAGTCTAGCCCAGCCCAGATGGGCAGGCAACATGCCTTTCCAAGGGGCTTCTTCCTTGAACTGGCTCCTCATCCATCTCCTACTGGAAGTCTACCAATCCTCCTTCTCAGCCTTTACCTCGTTCCTCTGCATTCTATAAGTGATGTTGTGCCCATTTCATGAACCGCAAAAGGCCACCAAGGAGCCGATTCTGATGCAATCTCACTAGGGTTTTATTCAAGCTTGAGCATGGGCCACACTGTCCTCACTGATGTAGCAGGACAGGAGGAAGAAACCTGAGCCCAGTTTCAAGCAAGCATTTATAGAGGCAAGCAAACCAGCAAGGGTGTTTCCAGCTTGGCACACATCTTCTTGGTGGCTACTATGGAATTTGTTGCCCTTTAGAATGAGTAGCTGGTACTGGGAGTCAAACCATAAGTAAATATCTTTAGGTACAACTGTAAACTTCTGCTTTCCTCCTGATTGGTGGTTGTTAGGGAGTGACCTGGAGACCTAGTGCTAGGTGTAGGCTTGTTGATTAACTCTAGTTTAACCTTAGATCAGGTTCTTTAAGATGGAGCCTGAACCCAAGATGGAGTTCATCTGGTCTCTCAGTGAGAGGATTAAGATGCGACAGATACTACCCATCAAAGTTCACATAGCAATCTGCAAATATCCCAGTAGCTTATTTCCCCCTGTTGTTTAATAATCTCCAGCAAAATGGACTTTATCCTAAGGAGTAATTTAGAAATCCTGAGTGTACCCAGTCTTGTTCAGATGAGCAAACTGAGTCCTGGAGAGGTCACAATGACGACTGTAGGATCATACCTAATTAAGTGGATGAGCTGATTCAATGTCTCTACTTCTTTTCTCCTTCAGCAGAAAAAAATGGGAGAGGAAAAAAGTCCCATGTATTGTCAGTACTAAACCATTCCTTCATGGGAATAAAAGAAAGTCTCCCCTGGGTTCTTCTTGTTTAAGACAAATAGTGTCTCTCTGTGTCCTTTTCTCTCCCTCTCACACCTTCTCCCCCAAATCCTACTATGTATTTCTTATTGAACTTTCAGCAATTGTCCATCTACTGTTCCTCCAATTTCTTTAAAAGCACATATTGCACAGAGGTTGCCTTTCACTTGGAGATTAGGGGGTTTGGGAGAAAGCTTTGGTGAAAATGTGCCCACCTACCTAGAGGGCTCACTAGAACACAGTTCATCCTCAGAACGTCTCAGGTAGGTCTGCTTGAAAATATTGTTTCAGGCATGAACACACATAAGTCCAAAAGCTCACAGTAGTACTAACAAAAATCATTGAGGAAAATAATTTTATATGGTTTTTAATATAAGAGAGGAGGGATTCTGTGAGCAACTGGTATACATTATATACACATATGAAATTGTCAAAGGGTTCATTTAATAAAAAACAACTGTGTCCCAAATGTTCAACATCTTATTCAAGACTAACTTTACAACCACAAACTTTAATAAATGCCAATTTCACCTGTTTAAAAACCCATACTTGTGAATTCCTAATCATTTTTAATATTTTTAACAATATAGAAATGATAACTTACTTGTTCCCTCCCAAATGTGACACTCAATATACAGATTCCAATGTTAGAGGCTTCAGGAAATAGCAATTAAAAAGCACACACTATTGAGTTTATCGAGAAGCTAACGTAATCTCAGCCTAAAGATACATAAAGTGACACTTCCTACAGTTCAGTAACTTTTTGAAGGTCACAGGTGGAGCAGGAGCTGGTAGCCCAAATCAGGTCCCATTCCCACATCTACCCTATGTCTGCCCTTTGGAACACTGGGGCTTTCAATGGTTGGTAAATTACAGACAGGAACAACACTGGATCCCATGTGATGCATGTAGGCTCAGAGATGGTCCTTTTCCTTGTCTCCTCAAACTTAAGTTATAGCATATAAGCCTTGGCATTACCTTGGAACACTATAGACATGCCTGTGAGTTTTGATAAAAACAAGAAAGCCCAACACAAAAATTTGTGGATCTCTTCATTGAACAACATTGTGGCGGTTTTCTCTTATGGTCTCCATTTGCTGTGAAGAAATGATTATTTGATGAGGGCTGGTAGCTACACTTCTGTGTGTATAAGGATAATCTTTTCCAAGATCTATGACCTCACTAGTCCTGGGAAGCTGGGTAGGTTTTTAGTACCAGGCACGATTTTGCTCTTGTTTAGAGGGCTTTAAGTCTAATTAGAAAGCCATTGGTTGTCACTAATATTTAAGTGTCACTTAGTATACCTTTATGTGCATCTTGTCATGGCTCATATGTGTTACAGCTAGACTGTTTAATTGCTTCCCTCTCTTGGCACCTTGCATCATATTTTTCGAAAGTATGAAACTTAAACCTAAGCGGAGGGATTTTCAGGTCAGATCCAGTCTGAATCATTGGAGTCCTGTGGGCAGTGTCTTTAGAATATGGGCCCACCTCCAACACCTGAGAGGCAAGAAAGGGCTACATAATACTCTATGGGTTTTTTTTTTTGTATGTGTGTGTGTGTGTGTGTGTGTGTGTGTGTGTGTGTGTGTGTGTGTGTGTAGTGAATCACTTAGATTTATCTTCCAACCTCAGAAGCAAGAAAGGGCTACATAATACTCTATGGGTTTTTTTGTGAAAAAAATATATATATATATTGTGAGTCACTTAGATTTATCCAACCAACCATTCAGGAAGAGATTTATACTGCCTGGTCCTGGTGTGGTGGTGGTGGTGTGTGTATGTGTGTGTATATATACACCTATATGTCTTGTGTATAATTTTTGATAAATAGAAAATGATTCCTTTAACTTTTATTAAAAAAAAAAAAAACAACCAAAACTTGGTACTATTTATCCCTCATCTCTGTTTCTCCTTCTATACTGACCTCCCGTCCTCTTCTGCAGTTGAAGCCCCTCCCTGTTATTTCATTTCCCACCTCTATCCTGATATTTCTCTCCTACCAGCTGTGCTCCTTTACAGCTCCCTGGTTTCTGTGATCGCTCCATGTTGTACATTCATACCTGAGACTTTGGAACTAAGAACTGTTGATGAGAGAGAATATGTGGTATTTGTCTTTCTGAGTCTGGACTACTTCACTCACTATAATATTTTCTAAAATTCAAGATAGTATAGAATAAGGTGGGTGGTGTAGATGAAGTGTTATTCTTTATTTATTAAACTTTTATATTATTCAATTATTTTTGCAAGGATAAAACAGATTTTATACGATGCTTATTACACTATCCTTTGCCTATTCCCCCTATGACAGCACAAAATAGAAATTATCTATCATATCTATCTATCTATCTGTCTATCTATCTATCTATCTATCTATCTATCTATCTATCTATCTATCTATCTATCTATCCATACATCTATCTATAATATCTCTATTAACTACCTATCCACTCATTACCTATAATCTATCTATCTATCTATCTATCTATCTATCTATCTATCTATCTATCTATCTATCTATCATCATCTAGCTAGCTAGCTAGCTTGTACCTATCTACCTATAATTTATCTATCCATCCACTCATCATCTATCTATCCAATGGTCTATCTAATCATTGATCCATATATTACCTATCTATAATTATATAGAGAAGAAAATTCTTCATTTTCTCATTTTTATTTTCTTTATGTCCCAGAAAGAGTTGTCTCTGGTATAAGATTTCTAGAAATTAGATCACCTGATGACTTAATTTTCCTGATAGAAGACTGTAATTTTTTTCGATATGAATAGTAAAGAAACAACAAAAACAATAAAGGATTTTGCAAAGTGTCTATAACAGCTTGAACAAGTTATTTGTGATCAGACACAGTGATAAATTACAAATGACAGAAGACCTCTGTAGCGTCAGATGAGTCACAGGATACTTCTTGGGTGCTGGGTCACCAGCATCAATGTTGGAGAAGCACATTTGTAACCGACGGCATCTATCTTAAGGGTAAATAGAGATGACTGTTAGAGTTTAGATAATTCGATCTTTATGGGTGGAGAGATCACTTTATTCATTCCAACATGCATAGTTAAAGTTAAATCAGAAACTAAAATCCCTTAAAAGGAGTTTATATAAAATCATGACCAAAAATACATAGAAAATAAAAATAATTTACTAATGCAAGCCCAGATTTTTAAAGTTGTTTTATTTATTTACATTCCAATCATTGCACACCTTAGTCCCCTCTCTCAAAATTTCTCATCCCATTCCTCCTTTCCCTTTCTCCCACGGAGGCCAGACTAGGCAGACTTCTCTTATATATGTGCCAGGGGCCTCAGATCAGCCCGTGTGTATTCCTGTTTTGTGGCTCAGTCTCTGGGAGCTCCCAGATTAGTTGAGTCTGCTGGTCTCCTATGGGGTCACTCTCCCTTTTGGCTTCTTCAATCCCTCCCCTAATTCAGCTATAGGGGTCCCCGACTTCAGTCCAATAGTTGGGTATAAGTATCTGCCTATGTCTCAGTCAGCTGCTGGTAGGGCCTCTCAGATTACCCATCTGTAAGCACATCATAGCACCAGTTATAGTATCAGGCCTTGGTGGTTGCCCCCCAACCCCACCAAGATAATCCCAAGTTGGGCCTGCATTGGACAACCTTTCCTTCAGTCTTTTTTTCCATTTTGTCCCTGTAGTTCTTTTAGATAGGAAAAATTCTGGGTCAGAAAATTTGACTGTGGGTTAGTAACCCTGATCCCTCGCTTTAGGCCCTGTCTATCAACTGGAGGTGGACTCTTCAAGATCCCTCTTCCCAATGTTGGGCATTTTGGCTAAGGTTACCCCTATTGAGTCCTGAAAGTCTCTCACTTCCTGGGTCTCTGGTACTTTCTAGAGGGTCCCGCCTCACCTCCCACCCCTTGAGAATGCTTATTTCCATTTATTCTCTTAGCCCTCTGGGCTTCTCTCCTGTCCCCTCATATCTGATCCTGCCCCCCTTTCCCCTCCCACTCACATCTCCCACCCAGGTCTCTCCTGCCCTCTGCCTCCTGTGATTATTTCCTTCTCACTTCTAAGTGTGATTGAAACCTCCTCACTTGAGTCTGTCTGCTTGTTACATTTCTTATGGTTTGTAAGTTGTATCACGGGTATTCTGAACTTTTTGGCTAATATCCACTTATCAGTGAGTACATATCATGCATGTCTTTTGGGGACTAAGTACACTCACTCAGGATAATATTTCTAGTTTCATCCATTTGCCTGCAAAATTCATGATGTACTAAATTTTAATAGTTGTATAGCACTCCATTGTGTAAATGAACCACATTTTCTGTATCTGCTATTCAGTTGAGGGACATCTGGGCTGTTTCCAGCTTCTGGCTATTGCAAATTAGGCTGCTATGAACATAGTGGAGCATGTGTCCATGTGGTATAATGGAGCATCTTTTGGGTATATGCCTAAGATTGGTATTGCTGGGTCTTCAGGTAGAACTATTTCCAGTTTTCTGAAGAACCTCCTGACTGATTTCCATAGTGATTGTGCCAGTTTGCAATCCCACCAGCAATGGAGGAGTGTTCCCCTTTCTCCACATTTTCACCAGCATGTGCTATCACTTGAATATTTGAACTTAGCCATTCTGTTTCCATGACTTGTCCATTGGCAAAATGGGGTATTGAAATCTCCCACGATTATTGTGTGAATATCAATATGTGTTTTGAGCTTAATAACGTTGCTTTTATAAATGAGAGTACCCTTGCATTTGGGGCATAGATGTTCAGAATTGAGACTTCCTCTTGGTGGATTTTTCCTTTGATGAATATGAAGTGTCCTTCCCCATCTCATTTGATAACTTTTGGTTGAAAGTCTTTTTTATTGGATATTACTTTCTTTTTCTTTTTCTTTTCTTTTCTTTTCTTTTCTTTTCTTTTCTTCTTTCTTTCTTTCTTTCTTTCTTTCTTTCTTTCTTTCTTTTTTCTTTCTTTCTTTCTTTTTATTTTTATTTATTTTTTGAGGAAGAGTTTCTCTGTATAGCCTTGGCTGTCCTGGAACTCACTCTGTAGACCAGGCTGGCCTCGAACTCAGAAATCTGCCTGCCTCCCAAGGGCTGGAATTAAAGGCGTATGCCACCACTGCCCGGCTTATTGGATATTAGAATGTCAACTGTAGCTTATTTCTTGGGACCATTTGCTTGAATTTTTTTTTTTTTCAGACGTGTATTCTGAGTTAGTGTCTTCTTTGTCACTGAGGTGTGCTTCTTGTACAACTTAAAATGCTAGATCCTGTTTGCATATCTAGTCTGTTAGCCTGTGTTTTTTGTTTGTTTGTTTTGTTTTGTTTTGTTTTTCAAATTGGGGAATTGAGTCCATAGATGTTGAGAGATATTAAAGACAGATGATTGATTATTAGTTCCTGTTGTTTTTGTTGCTGGAGCTAGTATTATATATTTATAATATATAATTATAAATTATATATTATAATTTTGCATTTGTTGTGTAATGTTTAGTTTCTTATGTTTTCATTCCAGTATCTTCTGTAGGGCTGGATTAGTAGAAAGATACTCTTTAAATTTGGTTTTGTCATGGAATATCTTGGTTTCTCCATCTATTGTGATTAAGAGTTTTTGCTGGGTATAGTAGTGTGGGCTGGCATTTATGTTCTCTTAAGGTTTGGATGATATCTGTCCAGGATCTTCTGGGTTTTAGAGTTTCTGCTGAGAAGCCTGGTGTAATTCTGATGTCAGCCTTTATATCTTACTTCATCTGTTTCTCTCAAACCATTTAATATTCTCTTTTTGTTTTGCTCATTTAGTGTTTTGTTTATTTTGTGATGAGAGGACTTTCTTTCTTTTCTTTTTTAGTGGATATTTTATTTATTTACATTTCAGTTGTTATCCCCTTTCCAGGTTTCCACTCTGCAATTCCCCTATTCCATCCCCTCCCCCTGCTTCTATGAGGGTGCTCCCCACCTGTCCACATTCCTGCCTCACTGCCCTAGCATTCCCCTACACTGGGGCACTGAGCCTTCACAGGACCAAGGGCCTACCCTCCCATTGATGCTAGATAAGGCCACCCTCTGCTACATATGCACCTGGAGCCATGGGTTCCTCTATGTGTAATCTTTGGTGGTTTATTCCCTGGGAGCTCTGGGAGGTCTTGTTGGTTGATATTGTTGTTCTTCCTATGGGGTTGCAAACCCCTTCAGCACCTACAATTCTTTTCCTGGCTCTTCCATTGGAGTCTCCCTGCTCAGTCTGATGGTTTGCTGCAAGAATCTGCATCTGTATTGGTCAGGCTCTGATAGAGCCTCTCAGGACACAGCTATATAGGGCTTCTGTATAGGGCTCAAGCACTTCTTGGGATGAGCAATAGTGCCTGGGTTTGATGGCTGTATATAGGATGGATCCCAGGTGGGGCAGTCTCTGAATTGCCTTTCCTTCAGTCTTTGCTCCAGTCTTTGCCTCTGTATTTCCTTTAGACAGGAGCAATTCTGGGTTAAAATTTTGGATATGGGTGGGTGGTCCCATCTCTCAATCACAGGTCATGCCCAACCTCTGTATATGGTCTCTACAGGTTCTCTCTCTCCTTTGTAACGTATTTCAGCTAATGTCATCCCCATTGGGTCCTAGGAGACTCTTGCTTTCCTGGCTTCTGGGACTTTCTGTTGGCTACCCCAGTTTCCCATCCCCCATTGCTACAATTTTCTGTTCAATTTCCTGACCTTCTGTACTTCTTCCCTGTCTACTCCATACATGATCCTGCCCCCTTTGTTCCCTTCCCCCATCCCTACCTCTCAAGTCCCTCTCACTCTCTACTTCCCATGATTATTTTGTTCCCGTTTCTAAGTAGGATTGAAACATCCATACTTTGGTTTTCCTTCTTGTTGAGCTTCATATGGTTTTCTTTCTTTGTTGGGTCTTTGTGTGGTTTAGGTATCAAGGTAACTGCAGCTTCATAGAACAAATTAGGTAGTGTTCATTCTGTTTTTATTTTGTGGAATAGTTTAAAGAGTATTGGTTATTAGGTCTTCTTTGAATGTCTGATAGAATTCTGGGCTTTTTTGTGGTTGGGAAATTTTAATAACTACTTCTATTTCTTTAGGAGTTATAGGACAACTTAGATGGTTTATCTGATCCCAGTTTAACTTTGGCACCTGGTATCTGGCTAGAAAATTATCCATTTCATCCAGATTTTCCAGTTTTGGTGAGCATAGGCCTTTGTAGTAGGATCTGATGATTTTTTGAATTTCCTCAGTTTCTGTTGTTATGTCTCCCTTTTCATTTCTGATTTTGTTAATTTGGATACTGTGTCTGTGCCCTCTGCTTAGTCTGGCTAAGGGTTTATCTATCTTGTTGATTTTCTCAAAGAACCAGCTCCTGGTTTGGTTGATGCTTTGAATAGTTCTCTTTGTTTCTACTTGGTTAATTTTATTCCTGGGTTTGATTATTTCCTGCCATCTACTCCTCTTGGATGTGTTTGCTTCTTTTTGTTCTAGAGCTTTAAGATGTGCTGTTAAGCTCCTGGAATATGTTCTCTCCAGTTTCTTTTTGAAGGCACTCAGAGCTATGAGTTTTCCTCTTAGGAATGCTTTTATTGTTTCCCATTAAGTTTGGGTATGTTGAGCCTTCATTTTCATTAAATTATAAAAGTCTTTAATTTCTTTCTTTCTCTATTCCCTGACCAAGTTACCATTGACTAGAGAGTTGTTCAGCTTCCAGGTGTGTGTGGACTTTTTGTTGTTTTTGTTGTTATTGAAGAACAGCCTTAGCCCATGGTGATCTGATAGGATGTATGGGATTATTTCAATTCTCTTGTCTGTTGAGGCTTGTTTTGTGACAAATAATATGGTCAATTTTGGAGAAGGTACCATAAGATGCTGAGAAGAAGTTATATTCTTTTGTTGTAGGATGAAATGTTTTGTAGATATCTGTTAAATACATTTGGCCCATAACTTCTGTTAGTTTCACTGTGTCTCTGTATAGTTTCTGTTTCCATGATCTGTCCATTTTTGTGAATGGGGTGTTGAAGTCTTTCACAATTATTGTGTGAGGTACAATATGTGCATGCCCTTGCATTTAGAGTATAATTGATCAGAATTGAAATACAAAATGTACAAAACAAAGAAAGAATATTAAAAGCAGTATGGGGAAAATGTCAAATATCATATGAAGGCAGACCTATCAGAATTATACCTGACTTCTCAACAGAGACTCTAAAAGCCAGAAGATCCTGGGCAGATGTCATACAGACCCTAAGAGAATACAAATGCCAGCCCAGACTACTCTACACAGTAAAACT